>NIUQ01000173.1:0-67312 GCA_002796945.1 Plectus sambesii | reverse complement strand
AGGTACGGTTATGCGCACCGCAGGCAGTTCGCATGAAAATGAGACCTTATCTTTGTTTGACCATATTTTGGCGATGCTCTGACCGAATTTAATAATTCCTTTTTCAAACAAAACCTCAGTATCTGTAGATTGTCTATGCTTAGTTTCAGCGCAGTTGAATTATTCTGGGTCAAGTTATTCAACAAATAAATTGTATCATTTCTTTGTATTCAACGCTGAATCAGTAGATCTGAAACGGTTACGTTTGAACACTTGGTGACAGAGAATGCGTGAAACAAGTAACTTAAAACTCGGGACAACAAAAGTGCAACTAACCTGCTACATTCCTGCAAAATTTCAGCAAAATTGGTTGCGTGGTTCAGAAATAGTAGCAATTTGAAATTCACTTATTAAAAGCGCAATTACTTATTGGACAATCTAATATTTGTACCAGTCGAAGACGAAAATTTGCGAAAATTAGTACCTGCGAATTGGTCCAAAACGGCGAATTTGCGAAAATTAATACCTGCGAATATAAATACTCCTACAGTATATAAGAGTAGATACTCCGGTAATGATGATGTGCAAGTTAGACTCAATTTCGCAATACTCAATAATTACGAAACAAGCCCCAACGTTCTGAATAACTAACGACCTGCGAGGCGTCAAAGCGAGAATCAAATCAACTTTTATAAGCAGAATGACATCGACGAGCGTGGAACGTTTGCTGTCTTTTCTGTCTTCCCGCTAACGCTAATTAATTTTCTGGACCTCTGATCGATCTGTGTATGTGAGATGGTTCTGAGAGTTCAGTGTTGACCTACACTGCAGAGGCGTTTAATGTTTTAATCACTTTGAAGGGGAGTGGGCGATTATTAGAGGGTGGGCGATTATTGGAGGGTGGGCGATTATTGGAGGGTGGGCGATTATTGTTTCAACCTTGGCCAGAGGGGGGCGATTATTGGAGGGGGGCGATTATTGGAGGGTGGGCGATTATTAGAAGAAATACGGTATTGGTAGTAGTCAGATATGCTAGGTAACAGATTGCGGCCAACGAGTTACCACTATAAAATTTTAACTCTAATCTTACCTTCTGCCAAAACGTTGCAAGAATGACTCAAACCGAGCAGTTTCTGAGTTACTTAAACTTTATTAGAGTAGCCATACTAGACCGAAACTTATTTTATAAAACTGAATTATATTGACTTCAGTTGAAATCGAAATTAGACGCCAAGAAGCGGAATGTAAAGGGATATACCTTGTAAACGTCGTGTTCATCAATAATTCCATCAAAAATTGTACAGAGCTCGTTTAGCATGTTGACGACCTGAAAAGCAATGAAATATATCTCATAATAGCATGCAACAGTTTTCTGGTTTGCGCTCAAGAGGTTGGAAAATTTTCTTTAGTAAAACAGTGCAGTTAAAAGTCACTGCATGTCACATACAATCATTTTTGTACCCATATTTCGTGATATTCGAAAGCGATGAGTAATTTTCTAACAGCGCTCTTTTGCATATTCATGTAACGGTCCAAAGGCTTTTTTCTGAGATGAAGTAAAATTTTAAAAAAATATTGGGGACTCCAGCGAAATACCTCTTCTGAGAAAGAGTGGGAGTATAAATATCGCGACGTCGCTGACCTTGCATTCTAACAGTCCATAAGCAGAAAAGAATAATGCGGTGGTATGCTAACCTGTAGTGGCGTGCTTTCGCTGGCCAATTTCGTGAAGCTAACAATGTCGGAAAACATGATGGTCACTTGCTCAAACGACTCCGGTGGAATTGGTTGACCTGCCTTTAGCTTGTCAGCAACTTGTCTGAAGATAAATATGCACATTACCATTTCCCTCTGAATTTATAATTTCCGCGGTTATACTTTAAAATGAATAGCTTGGGATAGTGCCAGTAACTTGATCTTAAAGCTTACCGTGGCAACATTCGATAAAGAAGGATGTCACTCTTCTTCTGTTCTTCGAGAAGCGCTTTCGTACGATCAGCAACTTCTTGCTCCAAGCTTCCCGCGTACTTTTCCATCAAGCTCAGAACGTGATCCATCAAGCTGGCGCTTCTTCAAATACTCATGGTGTTCTAATATTGCTACAAAATTATGTGCCCAAACTCACTTTCCCTGCTTCATCCCCTTGAAAACAGTGCGAATCATTTTCATCGAGGGACGATCCTCGGGATTTTCCGACCAACAGTCTCTGATCAAATTAACCTAAATATTAACCTTAATGGATGCTCTCTCTCCTTTTTAAGTCTGATATTGCCACATTAAGAATGGGATGCAAGAAGGGCTAATAGAAGGAAGTTTGGACTGAAAAGTGTTACCACTCCCATTAAAGCGATTTGCCGAAACGAAATAACATGAAGATGGGAAGTACCATAGAATAGTGTTAAAGACATTGGCGAAACTAGCAGACTGAAGTCACTGTTTTTACCGTTACCCCGCTATCGCGAAGCCGTTCCCCTGCCTAAAATACAAAGCTCCCCATCCCCAAAGCTGCGTTGCACGTAAATATTTCAGAAAAATGCAAGTTTACAATTGTTGGATTAACGTCGGTGTTCGCCGGTAAGTTGATGAGTGGTCGGAAAGGCGGTCGTTCTCCTTTTAAAACGCGATACACGACATCTGAAATATAAGGCGATTATTACTATTATTGTTATTATCAATCGTCTGAAACTATCACTTCTTTTGCAGAAATGAAAAATGTTGTTTAAATATTTGCTGCTGAAATAATCAACGAAACATAAGAGATTGCAACTGCATGAAAAGAAGACTCGCCGTCGTCTGTCATATTCTGTTCATTTTTATGAACGGCGAAAGCTTCCATTTCTGTCACTAATTCTGAGCAAAGAATGCCGAAGCTGTAGACGTCCGATGCTGTTGTCGGTTTCAACAAAGGTTGTTTGTCGTATAGTTCTGGCGCAGTCCAAAGCATATCTAAATGAACTCTCTGATTGATCACGCTAACAGTGAGCAATTCACCAACGAACCCCTCGCAGGTAGCTTCTCGTAGTTCCGAATCGTGGACAGCCCGTAATCGCTCAGTCTGACCTGCCATCGATCGTTTACCAAGCAAGACTTTGATGTCAATCTTCCGTGCACTCGAAGGATGGAATGGTGCAGATATTCCATTCCCTTAAACTGTTTATTTAGAAAAGGCGACCATTTCCAGCCTACCTCGAAGATATCGCGAATGAGCGAAAATTTGAAGAACCAGTCAAGTGACATTGAATCTTTTTCAAGAATGTCGCGCAGACTTCCTCGAGGCAACGCTTTCCACACTGACATATTTCCGGTCAAGTCGCGGCTTAGTCCGTGAAACTGGTTGACGTTGTCGTGCGTCATTGAGCGCATCTAATCGTAATTAATAAAGACTGGAGTCATTTACGTGAATCAAATTAACGACTGCATACGAACATGATTTTCAGTATAATATTTGTTTATTTTCTTACACAACATAATAAATGTTGCTTTCAAAAGTGCATATAAGCAGAGTTTCGCGTCTGTCACTGGCTACGATGCGAACCGAAAAGCGGAAAGGAAGGTATTAGCTCTCCATCAAACGTTTACCGTTATTTTATTCAGTATTAATCTTTCAAATACGAATAACGATGCCGGTCAAGTATGGCCTGCAGTGCAGCGCAACCTGGGGCCTATCTCATTAACTACTGCGGTTGCAGAATTGGTTTGTTATGGAACTGCAATCGCACCGATAATATATTTTTGCAATTTTCAATTGTTTTCGACTATTTAACCAATCATGATTGAAATTTTGCAGTTTTGCGGTTTCAATAGATTACTGCACTTATTCTGTACGTCGGACATTAAATGGATTATATAATGTGTCCAACTTAAAATGAAATCCTGAACTTACTGCTCGAAATTCAGCTTCGTCCTCAGGTGTAAACTGAACATGTGTTTTGTGCTTCCGCACGGCGACCAGCTCTCGACGTCGATAGCAGAAATTATACCGACTGTTCTTCGCAACCTTCTTGCGAAATACCGAAGGAATGGAATGCGTTGTACTCGTTGTTTTCACTGACTGTTCGCTTGAGTTAATGGACTGAAAGTATTTTTGAGTATTTAAGTAGTGGCATCAAGCTATACAACAATTCTGATACTGTCTCAAGCGTTTTCAGTACCAGAAATCTCTTCGTTAGTTTCTCATGCATGGCTTACCTGTGCAGCGTCGATTTGCACAAGCTCGTCGTTTTCAATTTGCCAAAGACTGTTTTCCAAGCGTTTGCGTAAGATTCGACCACTGAAAAATTGTAGAAAAGCGATTATATCATATTACTACTTTAAGAAAATCAGTGTGTCACTTTTTGGCCTTAACCTAACTGAAAACTTTGCACTTTAATATGCGCTGTTTAAAAATAAAGTTGGTGAATTTTGGTGTTGAGTTCAACTTCACTGAATATTAATAATGATACTCTAATAAACTCTAATAAACTCTCCGTAATAGATTACAAATAGCTGTATGAATAAGACACAAATACTTAAGATGCAACATTGAACATCGTCTGTTTTGGATAAATGTGGACTTCTTCAGTTTCACTTGATCAGCCTTCTCATTGCATGCCTTGAATAATGCTTTTTGAGCGCTAAGGTGGAGCAGGATAGCCAACACCTGAACTGCGACATTAGCCTTTCTAGAGCTTGGCCAGTTAACAAGGTAATACCAAATAGCATTTTGAGTCATGACGTGATCGCGTCTTCAGTCCTTCAAAGCCGTCTGTAGGTACAATTATTAACTAATAAATCTCTTCTCAAGAATTCTAAATCGTCCAGGGATATTCCTGCATTCCTACGGATACGCTTCTTTATCCTATTCATGAGTTTCTGCAAATGTCATAATTCAACGTCACTTACTAAATATTGTAGACTACTGCCGCTACTAGCAGTAGTACGAGTAGAACAAATACCACCGACACAGGAATTACTATCGCTCCATTCTGCTCCATAAAGCTGACTGGACAACTTTTGCCGGAGAAGCCGCAGATCGGAACATCGAGTGGCACCTGTCCACCTCTCGTCGACCAAATTGATGCTGAGGTGTATGGCTCGTTAAACTCAAGCATCTAATGGTATTTTATATGAAGGCAAAAGACACTGCCGTGCCAAAATAACACCTGTACTTTGAGATTATTCTCGCTGCTACGAAGAATGCCAAAATGTAGACGCGTACCATTTGCGTCAAAACTTTCGAAACGAAAGTTTTGTAAGCGATCACCGTTCGCCATAATGTGCACATCTCCGCTCATACCTAAAATGCTTCGGTTGATAGATGTGGAGAAAAGCTCTAAAAACTATAAAGGAGATGTGGGAGATGACTTAAGCCATTTAGATACGACAGAGAAAAATTTGATACAATCAAAGATTTGGAACGTCAAGCCTTCAGTGCACTACACTTAAACTAAGATTGTGTAGTTGCGGCTTCATGATCGACGCTGTGGACGAGGCGAGCGATAATTTCTGGCACTTGGGATGGTTTTTATGAAGTAACAGGCAGCAAAATTGCTCCCCATTTGCATACATATGAAAACGTGTTTTTTTCAAAATTACCGTTTTGTCTGTTGTATTTAAGAGCTATGATATGGACAACATTAAAAATCAGTGACATGTGTACATTATTATAAGACTAGAATTCACTAGCCGCCTTAATTATTCCATTTATCGATTGTTGTTAAACAGGAGTTCCAAAATTATTATTTATACTAGGATAAGTAAGACGGAAATGAATGATTATGAATTTAGTGCAGAAGACTCCCTAGAACACTATTGCAGAGTGGTGATCAAAGTAGGATTCGAAAGAGAATGGCACTACGTGTCAGTTATGCCACTAAAATCAAGACGAGGCCCACAAAACCGTGCTGAGGGGAAATATTGAACGAACTGGATTTTCTTTTGTAAAATAACGCTCCTTAAAATATCAGCCTTGTAGGTTTTTCCGATTTCGTGTTCATTTCATTGGCTTGGCCAAAATATACATTATATTAAACACATAAACTTTATCCACATCTCTTGCAATGCGACAGTAAGCATATAAATAATGTGCTAGCTGTTTTTTAGTCGCCCCGCAACTCTGCTTGGTGATAAAACCCTCGGCGTTAATCACACCATAACAGACCAAATGGTTTACACAACAAGTTTGCAAGCCAAATGGTAAGCTTCGAAAATCAAGGCTAATGTATGATATTTGAATACCTTCAAAAGTCATTGCAGAATTTTCTCTTATCCTTGTTCCATTTCTAACTTGGGTGGGATCCTCGCTGAGCGTTTTGTTCAACGCGCGCGCATACATGTACATGGCATCATGCATATAGGGCGAGTTGACGGACCCCTGAAAATATCAAAAAATTTGATGAAAGAGAAAAAGCCAAACTTTCGCATACGTATTGCGCGTCAGGCCAGTCGCAGTCAGTCGTGCAGTTAAACGGTGGAAGTCTCATCAACTTCGGTATTTCTGTTCTGAAGGCATCAAGGTCTTTTGCAGACGTCAGATCCCATTCTACCTAAAAATGTTCATGTGCATTAGGATCCAGTTGAATATGTCCACAAGCTTTCTTTGGCTTTTGCTCTAAAGTTTATGCGAAATAAGTTTGAATGCTTCATGTGTATCTTTCGCTATTTTATAATTCGAATATTAGTCTAGGTCCAGTAGCAAAGTACGCGCAATTGAACTTAACTTGAAATTGTAAGTCCCGCCCTTGAGAAAGATAACATTCGATGAGTTCGCTTAAAATCACAACTATTATAAAAATATGTATTAGGCACAGTTTTTACTTTAAATTGTATGCCTACATCGCTGTGTACGACATCATAAAAGCAGCTGGTAGTACCGCCATATTTTAGATATAAAAGTAGTAAACAACTTAAAATGATCGCTGCTTGAAAAGCCTTTTTTGCATCCTCATCGCGCCCATCGGATGTGTTTCCAGAGCTTGAGCTCTTCCACATGGTTGCGCTATCTAAACAGCACATAATTGAATATGATTTGTTCCCATGTATCGCCATAATCTTGCTTGTTCTTCGCTTATTTTGCCGAGCTGTGCGCGTCATAAATACTATCAGTATAACCAAAAGTACTAATACTGATAACATATCTAAACAATTAATGGATACTTCTTCGGTTTTGTTGCGCAATAACTGCAAAGCCTGTTATACCTACATCTTAACCTTTATGTGTGTTCATCGCAAAGTACTGAATATCGATTAGTTTTTGATATGCACTATCAGCATTGATATATTTAGTCGCAAACTAGAATGCTTTTCTTCAGTATTGGTATTGGTATCGCTGAAATTGATTACATATAACATTAGTTATGACGCATGTAAGTTTAAACTTTTCGCTTAATGCTGTAATTGTATATAGTTGCTTGCAAAACAGATATGCTCTTACTTGATTTGGGTGCGTGCTCAGGAAAGATGTAGACGTATTCGTTCCCAATCATGTTGTTGTCGTAAGCGTGCAGCATGAACCGACGTTTGTCCGTATCCGAATCGAAGCAAGCAAAGATAACTGCAATAAAAATCCTATAAAACTATCAATTTTTTTAATATGATGCACTAAATTCCTGTGGAAATCGTTTATACTGGTAAATGGCGCACCACCAGGTTCTAGTTGGTCTAAAAGCTAACCGTAAAACTATTTTTTGCCCTGTTCACAGCATTGGAGGCTAAAAATTTAGGACTGGTCCAACCTGACTGCTATAACCGAATTGTATTGTTTGTGGAGAATTAATAAACGTCGTAATGCGAAAAGTTGAAAAACTTTCGGCACCTGATTATTTCAGTACAATATATTGATATAAGAGAAAAAATCTGAACTTTTATAAGTTCGTACGATTTCCTTATAAATTTAAAATATCGGTATTTGACTCAATATGGCACAGTGTCCTGACAGCTTTTCATGAACTTTAGTCATAATCACTGTTATAGAATAATAGCAAGATCAGCAGCAGTTGGCGAAAGACATAGAAACGAAAACGTTTTGCTAAAAACGTAAACTTGGGTAGAAAATTGTGCTTCCTCGTCTGCCCTTCGTATCTACTTACTTCTCGCCAAAGTAGACGCTTTTTCTAAGAAGTCCGTCAGTGCATCATCGGTCACATTTTTAACTATCCCATTAATATAATTAAATTTCAATGATTTTCCAGAATTCACAGCATTCTGCAAAGAAAATTAACGTTAATAGTAATGAAATAATGAAGAATACAAGATGACGATTTTGTGCATGTTCATGATAGCTGTTGCAAATCTATCTAGTGCATTCATATGATAAAAACCGATTTATCTGTATGCTCGGCCTTGATCTCTATCCACTGAGAAATGTAGGGGCAAATATAACGGTTTAAGCAAAAGAATTGGCAGACCAAAAAGAGGGTTTAAAAGCCAGAAAAACTGTCTCACTTCTGTAAAGAAAAGGGCTTTTGTGTGTAAAACGTTTCAAATATTTCTTAGTTAGGCTTAGGCTTGTCACGTTTGTGGAGCGCTGCAGGAAAGCAGTCGCTATGTTTTCGCTAAATTGTAACAACAGATGCTACAAGTAGTTACTATTAAATAATGATCGTTAGCAGCAAAAATTATAATGTGTCATTTAAGGAACTCTTACTTGATCTTGAATTTCATTATTGAGATTGTAGCATTTTCGTCGTTCCTGATCGTCCGTGTAGAGCACCGCGATCTGATCCCAGTTGAAGAAATCTAACAGCTTGAGAACTGAGCGCGCCGTCCTAAGAGCAAGTCAATCTTTGGTTTGGACAATATGCCAACAGAAACTGCATGATTAAAAGACGGCCAGAGGTTCTCCAAGATATCAATCGTCTCTCAATGCGCTTATGTTGACTTTAAACTTTAAAACAATATTTAGCCATGTGAAGCGGCGGTCACATTGCATTGACCAACTTTTAACCGCCAACTGAACGAATTCAACTTTAACGATCGACAGAATTTTCGCCTGTTGTTTACGACATAGCCTCAAACTGTGCGGCAAAATGTTGAGTGTGCACGCGACCGACCGATAAACATTAAGCGCCATTTTATTTTCAAAACTCTAGTCGGCGAATGCGCTCTCGTGCCGTTCGACACATTGGGCCGGTTCCATAATGGTTTCCTAAAGTTAAGCAATTCATAGCAATACTCAGTGCTATGCTTCATAATGGGCTTAAGTAATGCATAACTTAAGAATGACTTAGGAGACGATTATGGAACCGGCCCATTGAGATTAGTGATTACCGCTCAGCACAAGGGAAACTATTAACTACTGCTTTTCCATATAAAGAGCTTTCTGACAAAGAAATGGTGTTTATAGTGCAAGCCGATCTTACTGAGCAACGCTGGGGACCGATCTGGCAAAAGTAGGAAATCTTGACTTGTCGCTAAAGTCCGACCATGTTGACCCGAAGCTCAAAGTTGGGATGCTGGAGAAAGTCGCTAGCGAGCCGGCATTTAAAGCGCCTAAACATAAAGAGTTGACTTCAGAACTGGACAAGTGCCAATTAGATTGTTTGCAATAAGTTAAGCCGGCTTTTAATTAAGACATAAACACAGCTTAAGCATTTGGTTTTTATTCAAATTTTGGTAATGATACGTGCTGAGCAACGACGGTTCATTGAATGGAGGTACGATCTCCTAATACATCGTTTATTTTTTACTACGTGAACCCAAGAAGGTTTTGTCATATTTATATTGGGCAAGTTTTAGTTCCCAATTGTTGCCGCTGGAAAGTGAGACCACTAGTTTCTTAAGGATTACTATCTCATAATCGGTCCATCTCGGTATCTACGATTCCTCCCTATTGTCTGCTGTTTCTCTCTCTCTCTGCTTTTGCAGTTCAAGAGCCCATCCGTTGATTTAGTTGAACCTGGTTTAGGACAGCGCGAACAACTCCTTGTTGCGTCAGAAAGTGGGAAAATAATTCATTTACATACAATAGTGCGTGATGGGTGGCAATACTGCACCCAAACTGCATGTTTTCACAATGATTGGCAATACAAAGCATGAGTCAGTTGTAATTTTAGATTACTTCGTGATGACATGTACTCTATCTGCACTATAATAGAGTACAATTAGAGCATGAGGTTGCAACTTTATTATTTTACGATTGTTTTTTCTCAACAAAGGGCTAATTTCTTGTACTGAATATTAAGTCTCAATTCTTGATTCAATACGATTAGAATGCAATAAATCGAGGTTGGCGAGTGACCGTCAGAGTTAGTATACTACAGAAAGGGCAAGAAAATCAGATTTCCTCTGCTATTGAATAATGAAAAACACCGGAAAGCAAGCAACTTAAACTTTTTCGTTTCCTCGAAAAAGAATCCCCAAGCTTCAAGTTTCAGCACATGCTTCTCGTTTTTGACTGCATTTAATGTACTGATTTTCTCGGGACAGACGTACTTTTAGCACACGGCAGTCCCATGATGACATCGACATCGTAGTCACGAATCAAGTTGACGGTCATGCCGGATGTCAGAGCCTCGCTGCACTGCGGAAATAACCAGACGAAGCTAAAAATGGATGTTTTTGAAAGGACTATTGCGAATATGATGAAAGAACGCAGAAAGCGAGCAATTTAATTAATAAAATTGTTTTTATAACGAGGTACTGAACAAAACTGACTACACTCAACTATTAATACTTCGTTTTTCTTTAATTAAAAATAAATTTATAATCGAGCTTACCATCAAATTTTGCTGTTGCTTATTATTGTGGTTGGCTTAATGTATAATAAGGGATATACTATAAATCAACCACCACATGAGTCATGAGAGAGAAATTCCTTTTAAAGACAGTTATTACAAGATATTTTAGTTTTTTCCAAGAAAATCTAACAAGAAAATCGGCCGCATAGCAACACAAAAAACCGTATACCGTATTTTAAGAATTAATGGCACACGCAGAAATAGTGGCACAGGGTAGAGGGTGAATGAAACAATAGTGGCACAGGCAGAAATAGTGGTACATGTGCCACTATTTCTTAAAATACGGTATGTCCTCAGCACTGCCTGTAACCCTTGTGCCCGTTCCATATAAAGCGACACGATCACATTGATTGCTTAACGCTTTAAAATGTTCTTGCGCCTGTTGTGATTTCAGACCACTCTCGCAGTTGCGCTCAATTAGTCACGTGAACATTTTCGATAGAGAACTGCCAAAAATATATGTTTAATTGCAGTTTCTACTAGCTAGGAACAGTTTTGCGTATACTCTACATTCCACATTGTGCTGCATAGCTTAATATGCCGAGAATTCATGAAGAAGCGTTGCAAACCGTACTGTCCTGTTTTGACTTGTTCTAACACCTACTGATATTCTCATAGAGGTCAGATTCACCTTCAGGCACGGGTAAGTACACAGATCCTACAGTCATTCACCACTGTCTATTTCCACCTTCACTTGTAAATTACTCCCTATCGCCGCAGCTCCCTAATTTGCTAATGTCCTGTCCACAAAATGACCAAACTTACTCCCAATCGATATTATCTAAAAGGTGCTCCTCATTGATGCGTCGAATAGCTATCGTTACTGCCGCCGCTGTTGTTTCATATCCAAACACAGGACGCATTGCTGGATCACCATTAGCCATTAGGAATCCTATTTTTACTGTACGTCTTTCAGCTGGTTGCTGAAGTTGGCAGAACGAATAAACTGCAAAAGTAACCACCACAAAGGAGATTGCAAGTCGCATGGCTCAGAAGTTGCACAATTTTATCTGAAAAATTAACTGATTAGATTGACAATATGCAGTAACAGAAAGAGACCACAAATTAATATGAATTTAGCCTTTGTTCACTTAGCAATCAGCGGACTATTAAGTAGTATTTTGTGGAATATTCAGTTGAATTAAGGTAACTGACTTCTCAGTTATCAAACGAGGTACACCAAATATCAATTTCCTGAGAGCAACAATGAAACATGTCTGAATGGAATGAAAGGCGCCTCCCATAGGAATTTCCTCCTTGATACACTTGTTGAGTCATGGGAATTAATTATGAAGAAAGCAATAATATAGACTGCATATAATCAAAATCAAAAATTTTGCTCAAGTTTCTCGATAAAGACATTAGAACACTTTATTGAGTGCTTTATATTTGATGAATTTCTGGGTTAATCTCATGGCGCACTGGCAGAGCAGGCACTCAGATTTATAGAATGCAAGAACGTATGCAGTTTTTTTTAACATTTTTACGAACGTACAGCGTCCTTGGGGACTTGCCAACCGCCTAAGACACAAGCTAGAAAAACCGGCTACGGCTCTAACTGCGCTAAAGTACGAAAATGACGATATCGGCACAACCATGAATATGGATTCAGCAGTATTTGAGATTTGAACTGGCACTTTCAATGGTAGGTTTCTACCATTTTATGAAAAGAAAAACAGGAAATACACTAAATATTATTGAGTTCCTCAAATTTTAGATATCTAATGCAATATGACAGGAAGGAGAATGAAGAAGGGAAGGGGCGGCGAATTTTTTTGGTTTCCAGAATCCCAGCTTTTTGAGGCTCATGATGGACTTTTTTCTCTCTATTAATTTTTCCAGTTTCCGTTCCCCTGCCTCATTGATTCCCAAAGCTTTTAGATATTAGGACAAATCCTGCAGTACAGCATAGATACCGCAGTAATCTCGTTTATCAAAAGTCGAACCTTGTGGCCTGTCTGTTGAGAGCTGCCATTATTATCTTTTCATTTCCCATGGTAATGAAGCTATTGATCTTCTGGTCTCTTGTTCTTTGCATTAATTACATTCTCTTCTATTACAATTACTCCCTATTGTCGCGATCGCATGACAAAGATTTCTTTAGCTTTCCTCGCTAATGGCACATTCTTCTATATGTAGTTCGTTAACGTCCCTTATGTCCTGAAATTTGACATTTCAAAACGGTTCTTCGTCAGCAGACACTAGGTGATATTTTGTATAAAGCTGACAATCATAGAAGATGTTACAAGGAAGCAGCAGTACGAGATCGATTACTCTCTTGGTGCACAGAGGATAATTTGACAAACAGCGAAATTCTTACGCTAACATGAAGGTGTAGTGTGAAGGTATTCATTTCTTTAGCCAAAGAATAATGATATGTATCTTCAAGTCGAATGAACCAATCAAAAAACCGTGTGCTTCTCGCGCCTACTCTTCAAGTCGAGTCGCTACTCCTAACAGCAGCAATAGTTAATATGAGGAAATATCTACGTTCAGTGTTCACATAGTTGAATAAGGACGATTATGGGTCCCCTTTCTCTTTGCTCTACTGTTTTTAATGAAAATCGAATGCAATACAATAGTTATGTCATTGACGTTTAAGTTTGGATTTCTTTCAAACACTGCGGACAGTTTAGTAACGCAACAGTGAATCAAAAGCGTAGAAATGTAGTAAAATTTCTGCTCTGTGTGACTGCTAATTCATTTTCACATTTGTGAGTTTCATGAAAGGGATATACATGCTAATGTGTAAATGTAAAGTGTAAAAGTCAAATGCGAATGAAAATTCTGATGGGGCATGTAATTGCACTTATCATAAACTGTCTTCCATCCAAATCCTTCACTCTTGCAGTTCATTTCATCGCCGTCACACCGAAATATTTGTATGAAAATAATTGTTATTAGTAGCTGATAATGTTCAATGAATTCATTTTTTGTAACACGCGTCAATTTAACTCTTCCCTACAGAATGTGGAACACGTATGGTTCGACTTCTGATATCTAAAGTCGAAGAACCGTTGAAGCGTATACCTCTGAACAAAGTGTGCGGAAATGATCGTGAACGTCATGGATTCTAAGCGGACGTCTATCGACACCATTTGAAACGACGCCGATAATGATAGTTTTTAAGTGTGATCGGGGTAGTCTTACAGCAGTCTTAGCAACTGAAGCGCGACTTCTCGTTTGCGAACAAGGTAAGAAAGAGCTAACAAAGAAGTAACCTTTGAGAATAAACGTGATGGGAAACAATCTATAGTTATTAGGGAACGTTGAATAGCTTTTTTACTGATTTCAACCAAAAGAAAAAATTGAAAGGAATACTTTTATCGCCTTTCAACAATTCAAGGTCATAGAAAAGGACTAATGCAATAAAACAGGAACACTGGGGCCTATTTCATAAAACTGTTGCAATTGCAGAGTTGCAGAATTGCGGAATTGCATCAGCGGCGATTGGTCAAAAAACCAAAAATAACTGGAAAAAACTGGAAAATGACCAATCACCGCACTTGCAATTCCGCAATTCTGCAACTCTGCAATTGCAAAAGTTTTATGAAATAGGCCCCTGGACACACAGTACAAAATCAATTAGTCTGCACAAAAAATCTTATCAAGTCAGTGCTCTTTTACTCAAATTTCCTATCTCAATTTATCGAATCTTATCTAATTTGCTTCTTTGCCATATTTTTCTGCGGTCAACTTTCAATTAATAATGCTAGGTTGGTGTAGCTACGTTAAAGTTCGACTATTCAAAGCGCAACTTTGACGTGTACTTTAACTAAAGCATGACTCTAATAAAGCACGCGACATAAGACCAGCCATTGGGCCGGTTTCACATCGCGTACTTTAGCTAAAGTCGTACTTAGCGCCTATCCTTTAACATTGCGTAAAGTCCGACTTTAGTTGAAGTACGCGATATGAAACCCGCCCATTATCAGCTCATTATGCCACATCTAAGCATACGAAAATTTCGGTACGAAGAAGTATAATGAAAGAATCACGAATTAAGATGAAAGAGAGTGTATAATTATTAGTGGCCCAAAACGGCTGAAACAATGTAGGAAAACTGAAAACGATTGCTTTGCGCTCAAAAATGTAATCGACAGCGGCAGGATTCGAACCTGCGCGGGAAGATCCCAATTGATTTCTAGTCAATCGCCTTAACCACTCGGCCACGCTGTCCTACACGTCTTTAAATTTATTAATTTTTGACTATCGAAATAACAGATTATGATGAAATTAACATTGATCAGAATAATACACTCACTGTCACCTCAATTCGCCACTCTTGCACATCATTTCGTCACCCTTGCAACCAATTAAAACGTTACTTTGACGAAATTGGATGAAAGGTTGACGAAATGATATGCAGGAGTGGCGAATTGAGGTGACAGGGAGTGTATCTGACACCACGTTTCGCATTATCTTAGAGAAAATACCAACAATTTTCCCACTTACGTGTACATCAGATGGAGATTGTGCAAGTCTGTTGTTATTTATAATTAACGGGCGTATAAATTTTTCCTTAATTTGTTTAGGGGTAAGAAAATTTAATGAGCACGTATTCTTTTGCCTCTGAATGCACATGGATGATATCCCACCTCAAATCACTTCGTTTATATACTTCTGCACTATATCCATATAGCTGTACTAACTTTCGTTATGATTTCTGTGCGTCTAAATCAGCATAATTGTTTAGTCGACTGTTTGTGCAACACACATAATCACGGTGGTTAAGTCTAGTCAACGAACAATCAAAAGCTGACATTAGCAGTTGCTAAAACATATGACAGCGATATAATGCTGGAATAGCAAAACATTTTCAGTGAAAAATAAACCACTTCTGCAAAAAATCTTCATTTATAGAGCAGACTTTTGCCTTTCGTTGAAATTGGCCTTCTTTGATTTCAGCCAAAATGTCTCCATGACTCCTTTACCCTGAAAACCTAACTCTTTCACACAAGAACACATGAATGCAGCACTAACCTTGATTATACTTTCGCCTCGCGATTCGGTTTCGTATTCGTTGACGAGATATTCATTTGACTCGGGAGTAATATGAATCATTCCAGCTGAAGCAGCCTGCGTTTTTACACAGTATCAAAGCTTTAACTTAGAAAGATTTAACTTCCCATATTACCCATCGCTTGATTTAAACAGATGAGGAATCCATCCTTCTACGCGTTTGCATACATGTTCACGAAGATTTCATCATGTCAGCTTTCCTTACTGTGCATTCGCGAGTTCAATCAGGAGACATTTATACCTTTGCCATGGCTTTCCATGCGAGATGCAGTGTTGACGCTATCACCGAACAAACAGTAGCGAGGCATGGTGAGACCGATGACGCCAGCGACAACCGAACCTAAATAATTATGAGATAAGTAACACGTTTCGTAACAAAACTGAGGCTGCAAAGCTCTATTAGTGCGGAAAAGCCAAATGAAAGCTAAAATAATCACCATACCTGTATGCATACCGATACGCAGTTGAACCTTTTCGCCGGGCAGGTGAGGTATTTTGAATGAAGCGACACTTCTGTGAAATGCCAAACACATGTCGGCTATTTGACTAACGTGCGCAGTTCCATTGCGATTTGGTAATCCACTCACGCACAAATAACCGTCGCCAATCGTTTCAACCTGAGATAGATCAGCACAGTTAATATTAATGTCATTGTTTCAGTTCAGGTTCCATTCGGCACAAGTACTTTCGCATGGTTGAATACAAAGAATGCTTATTGTTTTGACCATACATAAAACAACGTATTGATGGCGGTTCGATTTTGCTCGGTGAAATATTATGTCCAACGGATCACCATTACAGAATACTTACCGACACCTAACTCTTTGCCGGTGCGTTGCGCAAATGACTGAAAGCCATCAGTATCTGACTTATTCAACCGCATGAGAGTATTTGCATTGGACCGAAACTTATTTTATAAAACTGAATTATAATGGGTGGGTTTCACATCGCGTACTTTAGCTATACAGTCAACTGCTTTTATAACGTCGGTCAAGGGACCGGCAAAAGACCTACGTTATAAATACAGCGACGTTATAGAGGCAGTTGGCCCTCTACAAAACATAGTACACGGGACCGGCCAAGGACCGACGTTATAAAGCCAGCGACGTTATAGAGCCAGGCGTTATAAAAGCAGTTGACTGTAGTCGTACTTAAGGCCTCTCCTTTATCATTGCGTAAAGTCCAACTTTAGTTAAAGTATGCGATGTGAAACCGGCCCATTGACTTCAGTTGAAATCGAAATTAGATGCCAAGAAGCACAATGTAAAGGGAAATACCTTGTAAACGTCGTGTTCATCAATGATTCCATCAAAAATTGTACAGAGCTCGTTTAGCATGTTGACGACCTGAAAAGCAATGAAACATTTCCCAATTTCACGCAAAACATTGCTACGAAATTTTCGTTACAGTCGAACCCGCATCATTGCACCCCGGATCATTGCACGACCCGGATTATTGCAGCTTTTGGATGATTCCCGCGAAGCTGCAATGATGCGGGTTCGACTGTAGTAAAGCAATGTTATGCAACCAGTTAAACTTCCATTTCATTGTGTTCAAAAAAAGAAACGGCCTCAATTCAGCGACAGTAGAATCGCTAATAAACTCCTCTCGAAAGATGCACTTGCACCATGTCACACACAATTATTTTTTGTCGCCATATTTCGTTTGACTAACCTGTAGTGGTGTGCTTTCGCTGGCCAATTTCGTGAAGCTGACAATGTCGGAAAACATAATGGTCACTTGCTCAAACGACTCCGGCGGGATGGATTGACCTGCCTTTAGCTTGTCAGCAACTTGTCTGAAAATGAATATGCACATTATCGTTTCCCTCAGAATTTTCAATTCCCGCCATAATACTTTCAGTGAATGTCTTGGGATACTGCCGTTAACTCGACCTTAGAGCTTACCGTGGCAACATCCGATAAAGAAGGATGTCACTCTTCTTCTGTTCTTCGAGAAGCGCTTTCGTACGATCAGCGACTTCTTGCTCCAAACTTCCCGCGTATTTTTCCATCAAGCTCAGAACGTGATCCATTAAGCTGGCGCTTCTGCAAGTATTCATGAGGGCATGATTTTGCTACAAAATTGAGTTCACAAACTCACTTTCCCTGCTTCATCCCCTTGAAAACAGTGCGAATCATTTTCATCGATGGACGATCCTCGGGATTTTCCGACCAACAGTCTCTGATCAAATTAACCTAAATATTGCTCTCTTTCATTTTCAAGTCTGATATTGCCACATAAGGAATGGGATGCAAGAAAGGCTAACAAAAGAAAGGTTGGACTGAACAGTGTTACCACTCCCATTAAGGCGATTGGCCAAAACCAAATATCACGAAAGGGGAGAATACTCCTTAATAACGATAAAGACAGTGGCGAAACTGGCAGACTGAAATCACTGTTTCTACCGCTACTCTCTAATTGCGAACCCATTCCCCTGCCTAGAATACAAAGCTCCCCATGCCCAAAGCTGCGTTGCACGTAAATATTTCTAAATATAGCAATTTTACAATTGTTGGATTACCGTCGGTGTTCGCCGGCAAGTTGATGAGTGGTCGGAAAGGCGGTCGTTCTCCTTTTAAAACGCGATACACGACATCTGAAATATAAGGCGATTATTACTATTATTGTTTTAATTATTCGCCATAAACTATCACTTCTTTTGCAGAAATAAAAAATGTTGTTGAAATATTTGTTGTTGAAACAGTCAGCGGATCAAAAGAGATTGCAACTGCATGAAAAGAAGACTCACCGTCGTCTGTCATATTCTGTTCATTTTTATGAACGGCGAAAGCTTCCATTTCTGTCACTAATTCTGAGCAAAGAATGCCGAAGCTGTAGACATCCGATGCTGTTGTCGGTTTCAGCAAAGGTTGTTTGTCGTATAGTTCTGGCGCAGTCCAAAGCATATCTAAATGAACTCACTGATTGATCACGCTAACAGTGAGCAATCCATTAACTAACCTCTCGCAGGTAGTTTCTCGTAGTTCCGAATCGTGGACAGCCCGTAATCGCTCAGTCTGACCTGCCATCGATCGTTTACCAAGCAAGACTTTGACGTCAATCTTCCGTGCACTCGAAGTATGGAATGGTGCAGATATTCCATTCCCTTAAACTGTTTATTCAGAAAAGGCGACCATTTCCAGCCTACCTCGAAGATATCGCGAATGAGCGAAAATTTGAAGAACCAGTCAAATGAAATTGAATCTTTTTCAAGAATGTCGCGTAGACTTCCTCGAGGCAACGCTTTCCACACTGACATATTTCCGGTCAAGTCGCGGCTTAGTCCGTGAAACTGGTTGACGTTGTCGTGCGTCATTGAGCGCATCTAATTGCAATTTTATATAGATTAAAGCTACTCACAAGTAGTTCAAATCAAATACTGCTTGTTAGTGACATATTTTTTCTAATTTGAACACAGACGTTTTCATGCAAACATCAAAATATAGCCTTCAAAAGTGAATTTAAGCAGAGTTGGGTGTCGGTCGCTGGTTGGGGGTAAGACCAGGGAATCGTGAAGGGAAATTACGAGACTCCATCAGGCGTTTCATTCGGGATTGATCTTTTAATAAGGTTTACGTGACGGGGCTGGTCAAGTGTGACCTAGTGTGCAATAGAATCTAGAGCCTAGTTCATAAAGCGCTGAAATAGTAGAATTGTAATGTTATAAAACTTTAACCCTGTTGATTTGTACATTTTCGATGACTTTCAACTATTCTGGGCTATCTGACCTATCATCGCGCTAGAAATTTCACAATCCTGCAGTTTAAATATTTTATCGTACTTGTACTAAACGCTGGGCATTATATGGGTAATATTATGCGCATCTTCAAAATGAAGTCCTGAACTTACTGCTCGAAATTCAGCTTCGTCCTCAGGTGTGAACTGAACATGTGTTTTATGCTTCCGCACGGCGACCAGCTCTCGACGTCGATAGCAGAAATTATACCGACTGTTCTTGGCAACCTTTTTGCGAAATACTGACGGAATGGAATGGGTTGTACTCGTTGTCTTCACTGACTGTTCGCTTGAGTTAATGGACTGAAAGTATATTTGATTTTTCCAATTATGATGCAGAACTTTAAGTTTTGTTATCCCAAGCATTTTCAGCATCAAAAGTCTCAGTGTTAGTTTCTCCTACATGGCTTACCTGTGCCGCGTCGATTTGCACAAGCTCGTCGTTTTCAATTTGCCATAGACTGTTTTCCAAGCGTTTGCGTAAGATTCGACCACTGAAAAATTGTAGAAAAGCGATTATATCATATTACTTCTTTAAGGAAATTGGTGTCATTTTTTGGCCTTAACCTAGTTGAAAACCTTGCTTTTTTTAAAATTGGTGAAATTTGGTGTCGAGTACAGCTACATTGTATATCAATAATGATTTACAATCTTTATATTAATAAAAGGGCTCAAAGTGCAGCATTAAATATCATCATCTATGGGATAAATGCGTACCTCTTTAGTTTCGCTCGATAAAATTTTTCATGGCATGCCCTGAACTATGTTTTTTGAGTATTAAGTTGGACCAAGATAACCGACACCTGAACTGCGACATTAGCCCTTCTAGAGTTCGGCCAGTTAACAAAGTGATACCAAATAGCATTTTGTACCATGACGCGATCGCGCCCCTCAGTCCTTCAAAGCCGGCTTTACGTATATTTATTAGTAAATAAACACCTTTTCTAGAATTCTTAATTGTTCAGGGATATTCCTTTATTCCTACAGGTACGCCTATCTGTACTGCAGCGGTAGGAACCAATCACCCGAAAAATTCAGGTTGAGCTCTGTCGAACGAGGGCTCACTCGACCGACGGTTCGAGCGAGCTCGGTCGAACGATACTTCATAGGAACCAACTCACTCGATTGTTAGGTCGAGCGAGCCGCGATTAAAGCGACCTGTTTCTCGATGATATTCATGAAACGGAGATATCGAAATGGATATGGCGGGCTGAGTCCACCATTTTGAACAGTAAGAGCAATTTAAGACGTGTGCTCTCTAATCTAATAATGTGTCACGACTAAGCCTAAGAAATGTGTTTGTGGTCTCGTAAATTTGTACCTGTATGCGGTGCGATTCGGTGCAATTTGTACAGTATCAGGCATATTTTTCGCTGCATAAGGTCGCTCTAATATTTTTGAGGCGTGCCCGATGTCTCGAAAATTTTTCGAGGTGAGCTCGTTCGAAACAGGTCACTCAAACAATGGTTCCTACCGACTGCAAAGTTTGGACTTTTGGTCGAGTGAGCTCACTCGACCTAAAAAAGCGATTGGTTCCTACCGCTGCTGTTCATGAGATTCTGCAAATGTCATAATTCAACGTCACTTACTAAATATTGTAGACTACTGCCGCTATTAGCAGTAGTACGAGTAGAACAAATACTACCGACACAGGAATTACTATCGCTCCATTCTGCTCCATAAAGCTGACTGGACAGCTGTTACCGAAAAATCCGCAGATCGGAACATCGAGTGGCTCTCGTCCGCCTCTCGTCGCCCACATCGACGCCGAAGTGTATGGTTCGTTAAACTCAAGCATCTAATGGTATTTTGAATGAAGGCAAAAGACACTGCCGTGCCAAAATAACACCTGTACTTTGAGATTATCCTCGCTGCTACGAAGAATGCCAAAATGTAGACGCGTTCCGTTTGCGTCAAAACTTTCGAAACGAAAGTTTTGTAAGCGATCACCGTTCGCCATGATGCGCACATTTCCGCTGATGCCTAAAATTCATCGATCGATACGCGTGAAGGAAAACTACAGGAACTCTTAACTAGGGTGGGAGCTGACAAAAGCCCTTTTGATAGGACACAGGTAAATATGGTATAGTTATAGATTAACGGCGGCCATCCTTTAGCGCGCCACCCTAAAACTAAGAATGGGTAGTTGCGGCTTAGTGACTGACACTGTACGCGTGGTGTGCATTAATTTTTAGTACTTCAAATAGTTCATATGAAGCAATACATAGAGAAAATTTTCTTCGTATTTACAAACATGCAAACTTGCATACTTCACTTTTAAAATTAGCGTTATGTCTCTTATGCTAAAGAGCTATGATACGGACTACATAGTAACAATCTGAGACATTTATGCACTATTGTAAGGCTAGAATTCATTAGCCGCTTTAATTGTTCAGTTTATAGCATCCTATGAAACCTGAAGTTTTTAATATTGCTGATCATATTCGGATAAGTAAATCGGAAATTAATTTTTATGTCCTTAATGCAAAAGTTTCTACAGAACTCTGCAATAAAGTGATGATCAAAATAGGGTCCGAAAGAGAAACGCGCTATGCGCCAGTCATGGCGCTGACATTGAAGCGAGGCCCATATATCCGCGCTGAGGGGCGAATAATTAACCAAACCTCTTTTTTTGTGTAGAGAACAGGACTTTATGAGTCTTGTAAAGTTTTCCGATTTCATGCTGGATTAAAAATGTAGATTACAATAAACGTAAATACTTTCTCCACGTCTCGTGCAACACGACAGCAAGTACATAAAACGTATGCGCGTTGTTTCTTAGTCGCCCCGTGACGCGGCTTTGTGAGAAGACCCGCGACGTCAATCGCACCATAAGCGCAAGTTTACAAACCCAATGGTTAGCTTTGAAATTTCAGGATAAATTATGATATCTGAATACCTTCAAAACTCATTTCGCAATTTTCTCGAATCCTTGTTCCATTTCTAACTTGGGTGGGATCCTCGCTGAGCGTTTTGTTCAACGCGCGCGCATACATGTACATGGCATCATGCATGTATGGCGAGTTGACCGATCCCTGAAAATATCAAGAAATTTTATGATAGAAAAGAGCCAAACTTTCGCATACATATTGAGCGTCAGGCCAGTCGCAGTCAGTTGTGCAGTTAAATGGCGGAAGTCTCATCAACTTCGGTATTTCTGTTCTGAAGGCATCAAGGTCTGCATAAGATGGCTGATCCCATTCCATCTAAAAATATTCATATGGATGTTATCATTAAGATCCAGTTATATATTTGTTAAGGGAACATTATTTATGTTGAATTTAACCTTAAAGGTAAATACGAAAGGAGGTTGAGATCTTTTTGTGTTTCTTTCGCTTTTGTATAAATCGAAAACATATAAATAGTAAATCAGTTGATGATACTATCATGTCTGAAAGTTTAAAAACTAAAAACTTAAAATGATCGCTGCTTGAAAAGCCTTTTTCGCATCCTCATCGCGCCCATCGGATGAGTTTCCAGAGCTTGCACTCTTCCACATGGTAGGGCTAGCTAAACAGCATGAAATCGAGTATGATTTGTTACATTGTACGGTTAAAATATGTCTCAATCAAATTGTCGCATATTTTGCAGGGCCGTGCACTTTATGAAAACACTCGGCATAACCAAAAGTACTAATACTGATAACATATCTGAACAATTAATGGATATTTCTTCGGTTTCGTGGCGAAATGATCGCTAATATTTGTTATATCTTTTTTGCTTACTACGAAAAAACAGCAGAGCCTGTTATACCTAAATCTGAACTTTTTTGTGTGCTCCTCGCAAAATACTAAATATCGATTTAATTTTCATAAGCACTATCGGTAATGGTATATTTTGTCTCATGCCAAAATATCTTTCTCAGTATTGGTATTGGTATCGCTGAAATCGATACCATATAATATTAGTTACAACGTATGTAAATTTTAACTTTTCGCTAAATGCTGTAATTTCTTAAAGTTGTGCGCTAAAAAAATATTTTTTTACTTGCTCTGGGTGCGTGCTCGGGGAAAATGTAGACGTATTCGTTGCCAATCATATTGTTGTCGTAAGCGTGCAGCATGAACCGACGTTTGTCCGTGTCCGAATCGAAGCATGCGAGAATAACTACAATATACATATGTATCATCCAATTAAGATATTAATTTCTTTATTAAGGTGCCATAAGCTACTGTCGAAATTGATCATACTGATCAATTGGGAACCGATAGCTTTTTTGTGTTCAGATTTTGACCGTAAGCGATAAGCGCTTGTTGGTTTCTACTAATCATAGAAGGCCGAAAGTTTGAGACCGGTCAAATATAACCACTGCAAGCAAATTATGATTACACAGAAGACCGCTTCGAGCGATTTCTATTGTATGTTCCGAATCAAAATATTTCAAGTGGAAACGGTAATAGTTGATCTGTTAAGGCGCGTGATGTTTTCAATACAACAAATGATATAAGAAAATAATATGAAACTGTCTTATGTCCCAACGACTTCCTTTACTTTAAATTTCTGTATTTGCGTTAACATTTCACAGTGCTTTAAGCAGCTTTTCGTAAAGGTTCACCATAGCCCAAATTATATAGAAAATAAATTGCAAGTTTAGGAACGATTGGCTTGCTGAGATCCCTATTGGTGAGCGTAATAGAAACAAAAATATTGAATTGAAAAACATAAGCACGCGCTCAGAATCACGCATCCCCGCATTTACTTTGTATCTACTTACTTCTCGCCAATGTAGACGTTTTTTCCAAGAAGCCGAGCAGTGCTTCGTCAGTCACATTTTGAACAATTCCATTTATGTAATTAAACTTTAAAGACTTTCCAGAATTAACAGCATTCTGCAAAGAAAATCACCGTAAATTCTGATTGTGACGAAATAATGAAGAATACCAAGATATGTGAATTCTTGTACAGATACTTAGTGCATTACTCTGATTGAAAACCGATTAATCTTTAAGCATAGCCTTTACTACTTCTTCCTGAGAAATTTTGATAAAAGAAAGTTTGAGCAGAAAGAGTAGCACGCCCTAAAGAGGTTTTTTAAATCCCGTAAAACCTGCCCTATTTCTGCATAAGAAATGGAATTTATCTGCAAAACGTAAATAAGGCTTCGGCTTGTCTCGTTCGTGTAGTGCTGCACGAAAGCAGTTACAAAGATTTCGCTAAGTAATAGCGTCAGATGCTTCATGGCATCACTATTAAGTAATAATCGGTAATTGCATAACTTCCAAAGTACCAGTTAAGAAACTCTTACTTGATCCTGAATTTCGTTATTGAGATTGTAGCATTTTCGTCGATCCCGATCGTCCGTGTAGACCACCGCGATCTGATCCCAACCAAAGAAATTTAGCAGCTTGATAATTGCGCGCGCCGTCCTGAGAACAAAGTAATTGTTGTTGTGAACAATATGCAAATAGAGAAAGTTTCACGTGTACCGAAGGGACGAACAGACACTCTCCTAACTGCAAGCTGTCTCTCAGTGTACCTTCGCTGGCGTAAAAGCGTCAAAATTGTAGGTTATTTCGTTTTGAAGCGGTACTCAAGATGAATCAACCAAATTTTAACCGCCAGCAAGACCGATTCATCTCTAGCGATCGACAGAAATTTGCATTTAATTTGCCACCTAATCTCAAACTGTGCGGCAAAATGTTGAGCGCGCACGCGACCGACCGATAAACATTAAAGCGGCATTTACATTGCGGGGACGGGGGACGGGGGACGTGGGACTGGGGACGTGAGTCCAACATTTTTGACCCAACGGGTATTTACAATGCGGGGGCGCATACAATTTTTGCTTGGGACGTGGGATGGAGGAAGGGGGACGGGGAATCAGTTTGATTCGATCCCCCGCCCCTCGTCCCCGAGACCCTTGGGACCTTTTTGAATTTCGCATCGGTCTCCACGCGATCTATTGTAAAATTACGGTATCTTTTAAAATATGGCCTTTGAACAAATGCAACCCATAGAGGACAGCGGAGTTTTCCGCGCTCTTTTTGCTATTTACGGTAAAAAAGGTCGCAGCATTGTAAACACCCGTTTGGGCAAGAATTTTGGACGCACGTCCTCAGCCCACGTTCCCGCATTGTAAACGCCGCCTAAGCGCCATTTAGTTTTCAAAGCTTTAATCGGCGAATCCGCTCGCCGGCGTTTCGACACATCGGGATTATTGATTACCGTTGAGCACTAGAAACGTTACTAATTACTATTTTTTTTATAAGGAGCTTTCTGACTAAGAAATGGTAGTTATAGTGCAAATAGTTCTTACTGAGCAACGCTGGGGATCGATCTGGCAAAAGTAGGAAATCTTGACTTGTCGCTGAAGTCTGACCATGTTGACGCGAAGCTCGCCACTGGAATGTTTGAGAAAGTCGCCATCGAACCGCCGTTTAAACCACCTAAATTTAGAGCGTTGTTTTCAGTGTTGGATAACCTTCAACAATATTTTTAGCAATATTTTTCACTAGCTTTTAATTACGATTCAAACTCAGCTTAAACATTTGAATTTCAATCTGATGTGGGTACATCTACGGGCAGAGTGGTTGACTACTAATTGATTGAAGGTTCAGTCTTATAGCAAAAAGTTCCTATCATATTGCGTAAACGTATAAATTTTTTTCATACTAATATTAGTTAAATTTTCCTTCCACAATCTTTATGAAAAAAGAAAAGACCCCTGTCCCATTGCAATTATTTTCTTATAACCCGACTGATCTTGTATCTACGCTTTTTCCTCTAATGTCTGCTGTTACTCTCTCTCTGCTTCAGCAATTAAAGAGCCCATTCGTTGATAGAGTCAAACTTTACTTATGATGTCGCAAAAACTTCCTAGTTGCCTCAATAAGGGAAAAAATAGTTCATTTGATTTCAATAGTGCGTGATTGGTGGCAACACTGCATCCAAACTGCATGTTTTCACATTGACAGGCAGTAAAAGCATGGTTTTATAATTTTTGAGTATTCTGCGGCGACACGAATTCTTCTAGGCCATTATGTATTCAATTTTTCAACTCCTCTAAAAATAATCCCTACACTCTAAAGTTTCAGCGCATTCTCATTGTTTTCTACTGCATTTAATGTATTGATTGTCTAAGAACAGACGTACTTTTGCCGCACGGTAGTCCCATCATGACATCGACATCATAGTCACGAACCAAGTCAACGGCCATGCCGGTGGTCAAAGCCTCGCTGCACTGCGGAAATAACCAGACGAAGCTAAAAATGGATGTTTTTGAAAGGGATATTGTGAATATGATGAAAGAACGCAGAAAGCGAGCAATTTAATTAATAAAATTGCTATTATAACGAGGTACTGAACAAAACTGACTACTATCAGCTAAAAATACTTCGCTTTCCTTTTGTTCGAGATAAGCTTATTACGCATGCGGATATTTTTTTACTATTATAATATTGTAGTTGAGTTACTAAAGTATGAAAGATGTACGATGAATCAATCACCAATTGAGTCATGAGAGAGACAGTATCTTTTAAAAGACGTTTATTGTATGATATTTTAACTTTTTAAGTAAACCTAGCAAGAAAATTAATTGTAAAACAACACCAAAAACTATAATTCCTGTGACCGCTGTGCCCCTTTACCTATCGTCGCTGCTGGTTACTCTGCTAACGATCTGCCCACAAAATGACTAAACTTACTCCCAGTCTATATTATCTAAAAGGTGCTCTTCATTGATGCGTCGAATGGCGATCATCACTGCCGACGCTGTTGTCGTATACCCGACCGTAGGCCGATGTGCTGGATCAGAAGCCATTAAGAATCCTATTTTGATTGTGCGTCTGTCCGCTGGTTGTTGAAGTAGGCAGAACGAACGCACAGCGAAAGTAATCATCGCAAAGGAGACTGCAAGTCGCATGGTTCAGGCGCTGCTAGTAACAGAAGCTCCAGAAGTTAACCTGAAAATTAAATGATTATACTGATAATATGCAGTGTCAGAAAAAAACTCAATTTTCTCGAAAAATATGATCCTAAAAGACCACACACATTAGAAAAGCCGGCTATGACTTTTATCTGCGCAAAGGTAAGAGCTAAGGTAAGATAGGGACGACCTCGACACAAGCATAAACATGGATTCAACAGAATATGAAATTTGAACTGGTACTTTAAGCGGAACGTTTCCATTAAGCAATTAAAAGAAAATAAGGAAAAACACAAAAATTGTTGAGTTCCGCGAATTTCGGATACCTTATGCAATACAGCAGGAAAGAGCATGGAGAAGGAGAGGGGCAGCGAATTTCATCGATTTTATGAATCCATATCTCAGCTTTGTGAGGCTCATAATGAATATTATTTTCACTTTATGATCTTTCCCTATTTTCTCGTCTCCCCCCCCCCCTGAATTCTGAATCCGCGAACTTTTCGATTTTAACACTACTTCCGCAGTACACCTTAGACACGGCAATATTCTTTTCTGGCAAAAGTCGAAGCATGTGACGGCCTGCCCTTCGTGAGGCGTAATTGGTGTCTTTTCATTTCCCATGGTAATGAAGGTATTGATCTTCAGCTCTCTTTTCTTTTGCTCTAATTATAATCTCTTCTATTACAATTACTTCCCATTGTCGCGATCGCATGACGGAGATTTCTTTTGCGAAGCTCGCTGATGGCGTATTATTCTGTATGTAGTTCGTTAACGTCCATTATATACTGATTTATGACATTTCAAGACGATTCTTCGTCAGCAGATACTAGGTGATATTTTATATAAAGCGAAAAAACAGAAAATATACCTCAAGGAAGTGCTTGAATTCCTGTGACATCGCAGTCTCTGAGACCACAACAGCCACTTACTGAAGACATTTTCATGCACTTTACAGGAAACGAACTGATTGGACATTGGGCCGGTTTCAGATCGTGCTCTTTAATTGACTAAAGTAGGGCTTTGCTGAAGTTGTAAGTTAGCTACCAGATATGCACTAAAATCAAACTCATATCAAACGTGCCAGAATTAGGATATAAAGTTCGACTTTACGAAGCACTACATTTATGAAGTACGGCCATTACCATCTATTAATGACGCGTCAATTTGTACGAAGCTTTCGGTATAAAGATATAAAACGCAAAAGTGATGCATTAAGTTGAAAGAAAGTGGCCCAAAGAGGTTAAAATACTGTCCGATAAAGAATGATTGCCAAAAGCTTTCGACAGCGGCAGGATTCGAACCTGCGCGGGAAGATCCCAATTGATTTCTAGTCAATCGCCTTAACCACTCGGCCACGCTGTCTTACGTTATCGCTAGAATTAATATATTTTGACCATTCAAATATTAGAAGATTGAAGTGAAATTAACACTAATCAGAATAATATCCGACACCACGTTTCGCATTATATTAGAGGACGGGCAACTGATTTTGACGTTAACGTCTACAGTCTATTAAGGTTGCACAAGTCTGTTACTAATTAGTTTGAGAGCGTATATTTACTTCCTTCAAATAAGGCACATAGTGAGACATTTTGATGAACATATATCTGAGTGCCTCTGAAGGAACGAAGATAGTTTACAATCAAAGTACAATTTATTGTAATCCTTGTCAACTGTTTGTGTATCTTTTTGTATTACCTGTCGTCATAATTTTGTGCGTCTAAATCAACTAATTATTTTTTTTAATTTTCTGCTTTGGGCGCCACATACAATAAAACTGATAGAGTAAAGTCAACGAACAATCCATAGCTGACATTAAGTGCTGATAGGATACATCTGATAATTGTATTAAGCTATAATTTTAGGATAGTGAATTTTTCGCTGAATGAAACCACTTCTCCAATTAAAATTTCATTTATAGAGCAGACTTTTGCCTTTCGTTGAAATTGGCCTTCTTTGAATTCAGCCAAAATGTCTCCATGACTCCTTTACCCTGAAAAAATGAACTCTGTCACACAAGAACACATGAATGCAGAACTAACCTTGATTATACTTTCGCCTCGCGATTCGGTTTCGTATTCGTTGACGAGATATTCATTTGACTCGGGAGTAATATGAATCATTCCAGCTGAAGCAGACTGCGTTTTTACACAGTATCAAAGCTTTAACTTAGAATGATTTTACTTCCCATATTACCCATCGCAAGATCGAGACAGATGAGGAATCCTTACTTCTACGCGTTTGCATACATGTTCACGAAGATTTTATCATGTCAGCTTTCCTTACTGTACATTCGCGAGTTCAATCAGGAGACATTTATACCTTTGCCATGGCTTTCCATGCGAGATGCAGTGTTGACGCTATCACCGAACAAACAGTAGCGAGGCATGGTGAGACCGATGACGCCAGCGACAACCGAACCTAAATAATTATGAGATAAGTAACACGTTTCGTATCAAAACTGTGGCTGCAAAGCTCTATTAGTGCGGAAAAGCCAAATGAAAGCTAAAATAATTACCATACCTGTATGCATACCGATACGCAGTTGAACCTTTTCGCCGGGCAGGTGAGGTATTTTGAATGAAGCGACACTTCTGTGAAATGCCAAACACATGTCGGCTATTTGACTAACGTGCGCAGTTCCATTGCGAATCGGCAATCCACTCACGCACAAATAGCCGTCGCCAATCGTTTCAACCTGAGGTGAAACAAAAAAAGGTGTAAAAGCCGTCTCTTCAGTTCGTGTTCGATTCGAAATAAGCACTTTCTTGAGGTTAAATAATAGAATATTCATGGTTTTGGCCATACGTGAAACAATGTATTGATGGCGATTACATTTTGCTTATTAACATATAGCGACTGACGGATCCCAATTACGGAAATTTTTCTGCAACCTAACCTGTTATCAGTGCGCTGCATGAATGACTCAAAATTATCAATATCCAATTCTGTTGAATATTGTGAAATTATATGCATTTGACCGAAACTTATTTCATAAATTTGAATTTGAATTTGATTTCAGCTGAACGCCAATTCAATTGCAAGGAAGCACAATGTTAAACGAAATACCTTGTAAACGTCGTGTTCATCAATGATTCCATCAAATATTGTACAGAGCTCGTTTAGCATGTTGACGACCTGAAAAGCAATGAAACATTTCATAACTTCACGCTAAAATCGCTAAACCATTTTCGTTAATAAAGCAATGTTGCGCGACCGATAAAACCTCCATTTTATTTTGTTCAACAAAAGGAATGGCCTCATTTCAGCGAAAGTAGAACCGCTAAAAAGCTTCCCTCGAACGATAAGTTTTGCGTCGTGTCACACACAATTATTTTTTGTCGCCATATTTCGTTTAACTAACCTGTAGTGGTGTGCTTTCGCTGGCCAATTTTGTGAAGCTGACAATGTCGGAAAACATAATGGTCACTTGCTCAAACGACTCCGGCGGGATGGATTGACCTGCCTTTAGCTTGTCAGCAACTTGTCTGAAAATGAATATGCACATTATCGTTTCCCTCAGAATTATAAATTCCCGCCATAATACTTTCTGTGAATGTCTTGGGATAGTGCCACTAACTGGGTCTTAGAGCTTACCGTGGCAACATCCGATAAAGAAGGATGTCACTCTTCTTCTGTTCTTCGAGAAGCGCTTTCGTACGATCAGCAACTTCTTGCTCCAAATTTCCCGCATACTTTTCCATCAAGCTCAGAACGTGATCCATCAAGCTGGCGCTTCTGCAAGTATTCATGAGGTTTTAACACTGCTCCAAAATTTCGTTCCCAAACTCACTTTCCCTGCTTCATCCCCTTGAAAACAGTGCGAATCATTTTCATCGAGGGACGATCCTCGGGATTTTCCGACCAACAGTCTCTGATTAAATTAACCTAAAAATTGTTCTGTTTCATCATAAACAGTCTGATTTTACAACATTAGGAATGGTACATGAGAAGGACCTATGGAAGGAAGGTTGGACTTAATAGTGTTACCACTCTCATTAAAGCGATTCGCCAAAACGAAATACCGTGAAGATATAAAATACCCCTGAATAATGATGAAGACAGTGGCAAAACTAGCAGACTGAAGTCACTGTTTTAACCGCTACCCTCTAATCGCGAACCCCTTACCATGCCTAGAATAAGAAGGTCCCATGGCAAAACTTCGCTGCAAAAAAGTTTAAAAAAAACTGCAATTTTACGATTGTTGGATTAACGTCGGTGTTCGCCGGCAAGTTGATGAGTGGTCGAAAAGGCGGTCGTTCTCCTTTTAAAACGCGGTATACGACATCTAAAATATAAGGCGATTATTACTATTTTTGCTTTTAGGGAGGCTGACAATTGACCGCACGGGACACTTCACCGTCAAGACAATTAACCGCAGCGTGTTTTGATCGCAGGACTGTTGACCGCAGAGACAATTGACCGCAAAGACAATTGACCGCCGAAACAGTTGAACAAAGTGATGATGTATTAATCATTGGTGAACGTATTAGTAGAATATAGTACAATTTAAAATAATAACCTATAGAATTGTTAGCTACCCCATTTGCACGCGTTACCGTCGCCATAATAGTGCCACATGACGTAATTTGGTTTGAATTTTGACCACTATTATTGACCGCGCCATTAGTTTGGGGGGAGACTGGCTATAAATAAGCGGCCTCAGTTAGTAAGACACAGTCTGCGGTCACTTCCTCATCTCAAGTTCCTCAGTAGCCTTTTGCCATTGCTTTGGGGTGGGCTAATCCTTTTTCAGTTATTATTTCAAATTTAACCTATTTTCAACTACTTTCTTCACCACTAATTAATAAAAGGTCTGGTTATTCAAAAGACCGGCGATCAATTGTCTCTGCGGTTAACTGTCTCTGCGGTCAACAGTCCTGCGGTCAAACAAAACTGCGGTTAACTGTCTTGACGGTGAACTGTCCCGTGCGGTCAATTGTCCCCATCCCTTGCTGTTATCAATCGCCTTAAACTATCACTTCTTTTACTGAAACATAATTTGTTGTTAAAATATTTGCTGCTGAAATAATCAACGAAACATAAGAGATTGCAACTGCATCAAAAGAAGACTCGCCGTCGTCTGTCATATTCTGTTCATTTTTATGAACGGCGAAAGCTTCCATTTCTGTCACTAATTCTGAGCAAAGAATGCCGAAGCTGTAGACGTCCGATGNGGAATGGTGCAGATATTCCATTCCCTTAAACTGTTTATTTAGAAAAGGCGACCATTTCCAGCCTACCTCGAAGATATCGCGAATGAGCGAAAATTTGAAGAACCAGTCAAGTGACATTGAATCTTTTTCAAGAATGTCGCGCAGACTTCCTCGAGGCAACGCTTTCCACACTGACATATTTCCGGTCAAGTCGCGGCTTAGTCCGTGGAACTGGTTGACGTTGTCGTGCGTCATTGAGCGCATCTAATCGCAATTGATAAACACTGGAGTCTTTTAGGAGAATCAAATTAAAGACTGCTTATCAACATGATTTTCAGTATAATATTTTTTTATTATTTTAAACAACATAATAAACGTTGCTTTCAAAAGTGCATATAAGCAGAGTTTCGCGTCAGTCGCTGGCTACGATGCGAACCGAAAAGCGGAAAGGAAGGTATTAGCTCTCCATCAAACGTTTACCGTTATTTTATTCAGTATCAATCTTTCAAATACGAGTTAAGTTCTACGTATGTCAGTAACGATGTCAGTCAAATATGGCCTGCAATGCAGCATAACCTGGGGCCTATCTAATAAACTGCTGCAGTTGCGAAATTGTTATGCTACGGAAATGCAATCGCACCGATAATATATTTTGGCAGTTTTCAACTGTTTTAGGCTATCTAACCAATCATTATGATTGAAATTTTGCAGTTTTGCGGTTTCAATAGATTACTGCACTTATTCTATACGTCGGACATTAAATGGATTATATAATGTGTCCAACTTAAAATGAAATCCTGAACTTACTGCTCGAAATTCAGCTTCGTCCTCAGGTGTAAACTGAACATGTGTTTTGTGCTTCCGCACGGCGACCAGCTCTCGACGTCGATAGCAGAAATTATACCGACTGTTCTTCGCAACCTTCTTGCGAAATACCGAAGGAATGGAATGCGTTGTACTCGTTGTTTTCACTGACTGTTCGCTTGAGTTAATGGACTGAAAGTATTTTTGAGTATTTAAGTAGTGGCATCAAGCTATACAACAATTCTGATACTGTCTCAAGCGTTTTCAGTACCAGAAATCTCTTCGTTAGTTTCTCATGCATGGCTTACCTGTGCAGCGTCGATTTGCACAAGCTCGTCGTTTTCAATTTGCCAAAGACTGTTTTCCAAGCGTTTGCGTAAGATTCGACCACTGAAAAATTGTAGAAAAGCAATTATATCATATTACTACTTTGAGAAAATCGGTGAGTCATTTTTTGGCCTTAACCTAGTTGAAAACCTTGCTTCTTTTATAGAATTGGTGAAATTTGGTGTCGAGTACAGCTACATTAAATATCAATAATGATTTACAATCTTTATATTAATAAAAGGGCTCAAAATGCAGCATTAAATATCATCATCTATGGGATAAATGCGTACTTCTTTAGTTTCGCTCCGTAAATTTTTCATAGCATGCCCTGAACTATGTTTCTTGTGTATTTAGTTAGACCACGATAGCGGACACCTGGGGCCAATTTCATAAAACTATTGAGAATTGAGAATTGCGAATTGCGAATTGCGAATTGAGATTACAACTCCTTGGGTGTCGGTTTCATAAAACTGTTGAGAATCGAGTATTGAGAATTGAGAATTGAGAATTGAGATTACAATTCCTCAATTCGCAGTTTCATAAACATTTTAGGGCAGTTGAGAAATCAATTCTCAATCCTGAACTGTTGGGATTTCAATCAAGCGCATAATTCGTCAGGTCTCAATGCGCGCAATCTAATTTTCCTGAATACTGTATATTGTTTCGACCATCGGTAATGACTTATTAAGGTGCACCAATCGTAACATTGTCGATAGCCGCAGTACGGATAGCCCTCAAATCTCAGCTGATGGGTGGAATGATGCTAATGATGGTGCTTTACTTAAATCTGTCATTATTTTAGCATAATATTCAATGATTAATCCTTAAAACCCAGTTAGGTTGAGTGCGATGGTGCGCGCCACGCGGCCACGAAAGGAAACAATTTCGATACCAACGACACCTAGGCGGCAGATGCACTGAAATGGTTTCCATGTTTTCTTGTCGTCAAGCGTAAAATACAGTTGCCTGCGGAATTGAGATTTCATTTATCACCACCTTTTAGTGTTGAGCCTTTTTTCTCAACAGTTGTAAAATCGCTATTTCTCAACACTTTTATGAAACTGGAACTGCTATAAACGCAACCTCTACAGTTGTAATCTCAACTGTTGGGAATTGCGAATTGAGTATTGCAATCGCAACAGTTTTATGAAACTAACAATTGAGTATTGAGTGTTGAGAATTGAGAACTGAGGGTTTATTTCTCAATTCTCAATAGCTTTATGAAATTGGCCCCTGAACTGCGACGTTAACCCTTCTAGAGCTCGGCCAGTTAACAAGTTATTATCAAATAATATTATGAGTTATGAAGTGACGCGTCTTCAGTCCTTCAGAGCCGTTTACGTATATTTATTAGTAAATAAACACCTTTTCTAGCATTCTTAATCGTTCAGGGGTAGTCCCCCCATTCCTACGAGTACGCCTCTCTTTACCGTTCATGAGTTTCTGCAAATGTCATAATTCAACGTCACTTACTAAATATTGTAGACTACTGCCGCAACTAGCAGTAGTACGAGTAGAACAAATACTACCGACACAGGAATTACTATCGCTCCATTCTGTTCCATAAAGCTGACTGGACAGCTGTTACCGGAAAAGCCGCAGGTCGGAACATCGAGTGGTTTTTGTCCACCCCTCGTCGCCCACATCGACACCGAAGTGTATGGCTCGTCAAACTCAAGCATCTAATGGTATTTTGAATGAAGGCAAAAGACACTGTCGTGCCAAAATAACACCTGTACTTTGAGATTATTATCGTTGCTGTAAATAATGCCAAAATGTAGACGCGTTCCGTTTGCGTCAAAACTTTCGAAACGAAAGTTTTGTAAGCGATCACCGTTCGCCATGATGCGCACATTTCCGCTGATGCCTAAAATTCATCGACCAAGTCATGTAGACGAATAAAGCGAAATAGCGGTAATTTCAGCATTGAAAATGATTTTTATGAAACAGCAAACATCAAAAGATTTGCTAAGTATTTGTATATAAGAAAGAATGCAAACTTGAATCGCAAAATTACTGTTCTGTGTATTTTACTAAAAATCGACAATGAGGACTACATTACGATAATCGTGACATAGTGCTTTACGTATTATTGTGTTTTTGTCCGCCTCGTACTGTTTTCTCATAGTTAGGCCCGCGTCCTGGGGCCTATTTCATAAAACTGTTGCAATTGCAGAATTGCAGAATCGCGCTGCAATTTGCATCATCATCACGCATTTCTGCAACTTTCTGTTTCATAAAACTGTTGCAGTTGCAACAGTTTTATGAAATAGGCCCCTGTACGAGAAATGCCAGTTTTTGGGTGTTTTCGTGAAATTTGAAATTACTCCCTAGGGCTTAATTTCGCGAAATGCATGCAACGTACTGCAGCATAGTATTGTTTAATTACATCGTTAGATACTTTATTAATGAAGCAGGGCAATATTGAGCAGCGATTTTTGATCGTCTTTAATCAAAAATTGAGTTTTAATGCAGTATTGCTTGCACATCTAATAATATTCCAACGCATAATTCCATGAAATGACTACACAAACGACACTTTTCCAAGCTGCCAAACCAATACTTTTAACTTCGAAATTACGCCCCGGGACTAAATATCGGGAAGACTTGCAAATTTACGCCCTGGGGCTAATTACGGGAAAATTCGGTAGCTTTTTTAGCAGTGCTCTCAGAATGTTGTGAAAATAATGTTTCCTAGATTACTGTTTGAATATAAAAAAGAAAGTTGGAAATGATATTTTATGGCTTTACATCGGATTTCTACGGAAAATACTGCATTTGAATGGTGACAACATTAAGATGCAGACGCAAATCGCGCTCTGCCCCATTAATGCAGCCGACATTTAAGCTAAGCCCACAGAACCGGTGATGAGGACCGAGTAATAAAAAAAATCGAATATATTTTACGCAAAATAATGCTCTTAAATATATGAGCCTTTTTGATTTTCCCGATTTAGTGATGAATTAACGCCTATGCCAAAAATATACACTTAAATAAATATTTAAACTTTGACCATGTCTCCTGCACTGCGATAGCAAGCATATAAAAATATGCGAGTTGTTTTTTAGTTGCCCCGTAACGCTGCTTTGTGAAAAGACCCGCGACGTCAATCGCACCATAAGCGCAGGTTAATAAACCCAATGGTTAGCTTTGAAATTTCAGGATAAATTATGATATCTGAATACCTTCAAAACTCATTTCGCAATTTTCTCGAATCCTTGTTCCATTTCTAACTTGGGTGGGATCCTCGCTGAGCGTTTTGTTCAACGCGCGCGCATACATGTACATGGCATCATGCATATAGGGCGAGTTATTCGATCCCTGAAATTTCTCATAAACGTTAAGAAAAAGTAAAAACAATCGTATTGAGCATACATATTGAGCATCAGGCAAGTCGCAGTCAGTCGTGCAGTTAAACGGCGGAAGTCTCATCAACTTTGGTATTTCTGTTCTGAAGGCATCAAGGTCTGCGTAAGTGGGCTGATCCCATTCCACCTAAAAATATTCATACGCGTGTTATCATTTGGATCCGGTTATATACTATAGATGCGTCGGTCCACTGGACCGTGGACCGAATTACTCGGTGCACCGGACCGGACCGGGACCGACCTGTTTTTCCGTGGACCGAGTAGCCTGGACCGAGCATAACTCGGTCCGGTCCAGAGTTGTGCTACATGGAAAAAATTTGTAAAAAAAGGTCGACGGATCAGACCGTAGACCGACGGTATTGGACCGTGTACCGACGGTATTTAGTGCTGGACCGCGGTACTTGGTGCTGGACCGCGGTATTTTGTGCTGGACCGGACCGGGACCGAGACCGACCTCACTGAGCTTCGGACCGGACCGGGACCGGGACCGACCCAACAGAACCTTGGACCGGACCGGGACCGGAACCGGGACCGACCTCAAAAATCCTGGACCGACGCATCTATATTATATACTTATATACATATATATAAATATATACTTGAACTCTCTTTAAATTGAATTTTACCTTAAAGTTGAATGCAAAAGGAGATCGAGATTTTCTTGTATCTCGTTCGCTTTTGAATAAATCGAGTACCAATCAAGTAATAAAAAGAGTAAAATAGGTTACACCGTATTTCAAGAAATAATCGCACTCGTAGAAATAGTGGCACATGGGCCACTATTTTTTGCGGCTCTGATATGAAGTTTTTAACATCATGGTGTTAAATTCATGAAAATATTACTCTATGTGTCTTAGTGATGATAAAAAAAATGAGCAAGAGGTTGAAATAACTATGTTATACACGGATAAAGTTTCACCATTTCGCCGAATCGAGGGGGTTGAAACAATAGTGGCACAGTGCCACTATTTCTTAAAATACGGAATAAATAATATAATTTTGAGTTGAAAACGAGAAAAAACTTAAAATGATCGCCGCTTGAAAAGCCTTTTTCGCATCCTCATCGCGCCCATCAGATGTGTTTCCAGAGCTTGCACTCTTCCATATCGTAGGGCTAGCTAAAAAGCACATAATCAAATACTATTTGTTTTAATATATGGCGAAAATCTCTCTCGTTCAAATAGTCGCATATTTTGCGGAACCGGGCACTTTATGAATATGTTCAGCATAACCAAAGGCTATTCTACCGAAATCTTAACCTTTCTGTGTGCTCCTCGCAAAATACTGAATTAGGATTTGTATTTGATATGCACTATCGACATTGGTATACTTAGTTGCAAACCTAAATACCGTATTTCTTCTAATAATCGCCCACCCTCCAATAATCGCCCCCCTCAAGCCGGGGTTGGAAAAATAATCGCCCAAGGCGATTATTAGAAGAAATACGGTATCTTTCTTATGTACTCGGAATCGTGAAATCGTGTGCATATATCATTAGTTGTTTTACTTGCAAGTATCAACTTTCCGCCATATGCTGAAATTCCTTTAAGTTATGCGCAGAACTAATATGGCCTTACTTGCTCTGGGTGCATGCTCAGGGAAAATGTAGACGTATTCGTTGCCAATCATGTTTTTGTCGTAAGCGTGCAGCATGAACCGACGTTTGTCCATATCCGAATCGAGGCATGCGAGAATTACTATAATATACATTTGCATCATTCGATGAAGTTATCAATTTCTTTATTAGGGTGCCATTAACTACTGTGGAAATCGATCGTACTGATTAATTGGGGACCGATAGCTTTTGATCGATAAGCGATTTATCGTTGTAACCAATTTTTGCTCTACACAAGACATTGGAGGCCGAAAATTTGGGACCGGTCAAATATGACCACTGTAAGCGAATTATCATTATGAGCACAGCCGCAATGAACGATTTCTACTCTATGTTCTGAAGCAATACAGTTAACGTGAAAACGTGTAATGCCGAAAAACTTAGGTCTGTGGTGTCTTCAATATAACGTATTGATATATGAAAGAGACTTATACTTTCATATGCTGCAACGACTTCCTTCGTCAATGAAACCCGGATATAAGAGACCCGGTTATAAAAGCAACCCGGATATAAGAGCAATTTTTCTGGCGGAATTTGTGGTCAAGACCCAGATATAAGAGCAAGCACCCCATAAAATTACAAAAACCGGCTAGTTCAAGCGGTAGTGCCAGTGCTTTAGTAAGTAAAAGGTCGTGGGTTCAATTCCCATAATGTTCGAGTATACTCTAGAATTTTCACAGGGGGTGTGGGAATCAAACTCTCGATCTTTCGTCACTATTGCACTGGCCTTACAACTTGAGTTCGCTTGCTCTAGACACAATACCTTAAAAAGAGTTCTCAAGTGTGCTTGCTCTTATACGCGAGCTTTGACAGAAAAAAGTGCCAAAAATAACAAATTCGGAGTCAACTAACATGTCGGTCAGCCCATAGCTAAACTTTATGTTGACCCTCACTGTGAGCGGTTTCACTGCACACTCGTTTAATCTAAGATTAGTGACTGCTTTTCGTGATTTAGTGTGCTTGATTTGTTCTTAAAACGTGATATTGTTCAATAAACAGTATGTTTTAACCATTATTACAGTTTTTGACATGTTTCTAACATCAAATATTGCACAAAATGGCCGACCCCGGATATAAGAGCAATTTTTCGATTTTCCGTGCATGCTCTTATATCCGAGTTTCACTGTATATTTAAATATATCTGTGATTGAGTCAATATTTCACAGTGCTTTTGGAAGCTTTTCGCTAACGCTTACTTTGCTCACAATGATACAGTAAGTTAATCGCAAGCTCAGCTACCACTGTCTCTTTGGGATCAGTATTGGCGAGGGAAATGGAAACTTAGATGTTAAGCTTAAAATGATACCGCGAGTCGAAAATCAAGCGTCTCCGTATTTACTTACTTCTCGCCAACGTAGATGCTTTTCCTAAGAAGTCCGTCAGTGCATCGTCGGTCACATTTTTCACGATTTCGTAAATATAATTAAATTTCAAAGACTTTCCAGAATTAGCAGCATTCTGTAAATAAAATAACCATAAACAGCGAAGAAATAATGAAGAGCACAAGATGACGATTTTTGTATGTTGATGACAATTGTTTCACAACTATCTAATGTACCCATACAGGGCGCGAGGAAAGTTTGGTGACAAAGTTAGATGACAAACAAATAACTCTTATAATACTTAACCAAATTCAATGCTGTTTTTTCATCGTTTAGAGTTTCCTTTTACTTAGATTTGCTTTTTTAATCTTTAAAACTGATCCTTTATTCGCTATTTTATGCCAACTTTTAAAAATTGAGAGATTTTGCAAATTTGTAAGTTTTGCGCATTATGCAGAACGACTAAAAAACAGTGCTATTTTTTTAAAGTAGCTCCAGTACAATCCAGTACAATCTAATTAAGCTGAAGCTTTACACAAATAATCTGTAGATGTAGAAGTGTTGTTTGAAAAAAGAATTATTGAATTGGTCATGGCGGTGTCAAGTTATAGCCATGCAAAGATAAGGCCCCATTTTGAAGCGAACTTCCTGACACGTCTGCGCTCTGGTAGCAAACTGAGCAGTGAGATCGTATCTTTGTATGGTCATACCTTGACAACCCCATGGCTAAATTCAATCCTTTTTTTCAAATGAAAATCCGACATCTGCAGATTGCTTATGATAAGTTTCAGCTCAGTAAGATAATTCTTGGCCAAGGTATTCAAAAAATTAATCGTATAACTATCTTTTTTCTTTTTTTAACTATTTTTTAAAATTATTATAGAAAGACGTAAATAGAAACATATTTAAGATTAAAAAGGGAATCTAAGTTAAAGAGAAATCATTAAGCTTCAAAAAATTGCATTCAAATTTGTTGCGTTTTCATTGAGCTATATGACATCGAAAATGGGAAGTGACTTTTATGCCATTATTGGAAATTTGCATAATCTCTCTTTTTGAAGTTGGCATAAAATAGTAATGGATCAGTTTTTAAGATTAAAAAATTAACTCTAAATTAAAGCAACCTCCAGAAGATGCAGAAAGCCGCATTAATTTTGGTTGAATTATGATAAGAATAATTTGCCGTCAGACTTTGTCACCAAACTTTCCTCGCACCCTGTATGAAAAAAACCGATTGAACTGAAAGTTCGGTCCTTTCGCTACTCGCTAAGAAATGTCGAAAAAACAGAAAAGAGTAGCGGAAAGAGTAGCACACCCTGAAAACGATTAAAAAGCCAGAAAAAACAGTTCTGCTTCTGCATAGAAAATGTTATTCATTTGCTAAATTATCTTTAGTTATCAATTAGGCTTAGGCTTGTTTAGTTTGCGTAGCATTGTAGGAAAGCAGTCGCAGAGTAGTAGCTTTAGCTGCGTCAAGAAATTACAATTAAATATCATCGTTTAGATCAAAACCTCCGTTATGCCAAGTAAAATCGTTTACTTGATCTTGAATTTCGGAATTGATATTATCGCATTTTCGTCGTTCCAGATCATCCGTGTAGACCACCGCGATCTGATCCCAACCAAAGAAATTTAGCAGCTTGATAATTGCGCGCGCCGTCCTGAGAACAAAGTAATTGTAATTGTGAACAAAATGCAAACAGGGAAAGTTTCACTTGTACCGCAGGAACGAACAAAGCTTCTCCTAACTGCCAGCTAACTCTCAGTGTGTCTTCGTTGGCGTAAAAGCGTCAAAATTTTATTTATTTCGTTTTGAAGCGGTACTCAGGATGAATCAAACAAATTTTAACCGCCTGCTAAACGAATTCAACTCGAATCAAACGAATTCTCGCCTTATATTTGCCACCAAATCTCAAACTGTGCTGCAAAATGTTGAGTGCGCAAGCGACCGACCGATCAGTAAAAATTTAGTGTCATTACATTCTCACAACTGCAATCGGCGTATTCGCTCGCGTGCTGTTGAGCACATTGTGATTATTAATTTTCGCCGAGCACTGGAAAGTTACAAATTATTAGTTTTCCTCAGAGAGAGCTTTCTGGTTAAGAAATGATGATCACAGTTCAAATCGATCTTACTGAGCGACGCTGGGGACAGATCTGGCAAAAGTAGGAAATCTTGACTTGTCGCTGAAGTCCGACCATGTTGTTGCGAAGCTCGTTACTGGAATGTTTGAGAAAGTCGCCATAGAACCGGCGTTTAAAGCGCCTAAATATATAGATTTGATTTCAGAACTTGATAAATGCCAGATAATTTATTTCGATATTTTTCCGCAACTTTTAATTATGATTCAAACTCAGCTGAAACATTTGAATTTTATTCAAATTTGGTTCTGAAACGGGCAGAGTGGTTGACGACTGTTAGATTGGAGGTATAGTTATATAAGTCAAAGCTCGTTTAGTACTGCTTAAAACTCCGATATTTCTGTCATACACACACACTGGGTAGGTTTTCGTTCCCTTACCTTTCCTATGAAAAAAAGAACTCCAGCTCCTTCGCAATTATTAATTCACAATACGGCCGATCTTCTTATCGATGATCCCTTCCTATCCTCTGCTGTTGCTACTCTCTCTCTCTCTCTCTCTCTCTCTCTGCTTTTGCAACTCAAGAGCCCATCCGTTGATTTACCGCATTTTCGGAAATAGTGGCACTGTGCCACTATTTCCGCGTGTGCCATTATATCCGAAAATATGGTAGTCGAACCTGATTTAGGACATTGCGAACAACTCCTAGTTGCGTCAGAAAGTGGGACAATAGTTCATTTACATACAATAGTGCTTGATTGGTGGCAATACTGCACCCAAATTGCATGTTTTCACAATGATTGGCAATACGAAGCATGAGTCAGTTGTAATTATAGATTACTTCGTGATGACATGTACTCTATCTGCACTATAATAGAGTACAATTAGAGCGTTAGGTTGCAACTGTATTATTTTACGATTTTTTTTCTCAACAAAGGGCTAATTTCTTGTACTGAATATTAAATTTCAATTCTTGTTTCAATACGATTAGAATGCAATGAAACGAGATTAGCGAGTGGTCGTCAGAGTTAATATGCTACAATAAGGGCAAGAAAATCCATGGCTTTCAGATTTTCTCTGATTTTAAATAATGAAAAGAACAGGAAAGCATGCAACTTAAACTTTTTCGTTTCCTCTAAAAAGAATCCCCAAACTTAAAGTTTCAGCACATGCTTCTCGTTTTTGACTGCATTTAATGTATTGATTTTCTAAGAACAAACGTACTCTTGCCGCACGGCAGTCCCATGATTACATCGACATCGTAGTCACGAATCAAATCGACGGCCATGCCGTTTGTCAGAGCCTCGTTGCACTGCGGAAATAACCAGATGAAGCTAAAAATGGGTGCGTTTTCAAAAGACTATTGTGAATAAGATGAAAGAACGCAGAAATAGAACGAATTAATTAACAAAATTGCCATTTTATTAAGATGCAGAGCAGAAATGGCTACTTCCAACTTAAAATACTTTTTTTCGATTTAAGGTTAATTCATAATGTGTGCCTACCATAAAATTTTGCTGTTGCTTTAATATTGTAGTTGAGTTACTGAACTATGAGGAATGCACGATAAGTCAACCACCAAACGAGGCATGGTAGAGAAATTCCTTTTAAAAGACAGATATTGTAAGATATTTTCATTTTTCCAAGTAAATCTAACAAGTAAATCGGACGCATAGTAACACTAAAAACCATATATGTCCTCAGCACTGTCTGTAACCCTTGTGCCCCTTCAATATAAAGCGACACGGAAACACTGATAGCTCAACGCTTTAAAGTGTATTAGCGCCGGTTGTGATTTCAATCCACTCTCGCAGTTACACTCAATCGTTCATGTGATTATTTTCGATAGGGAATAGCCAAATGTATATTTAGAATTGGGACTAGTTAGGAGCAATACGGCGTATGCTCATTTGCACACGATTTACTTTTCATTGCACAATGCCGAAGCTAAAATTAGCAAAGCTTAATATGCCAAAAAGTTATGAAGAAGCGTTGCAAAACGCACTGTCCTGTTTTAACTTGTTCTAACACCTTTTGAAATTTTCAAAGAGGCCCAGTTAACCTTTAGGCACGGGGATGAACACTGATCCTGCAGTCTTCCTCCTCTCTCTACTTCCAGCTTCAGTTGTAAATTACTCCCTATCACCGCTGCTGGCTCGTTTGCAAACTTTCTGCTCATGAAATAATTCTGAACTTACTCCCAATCGATATTATCTAAAAGATGCTCTTCATTGATGCGTCGAAGAGCGATCATCACTGCCGAAGCTGTAGTCGTATACCCGAGCAATGGCCGAAGTGCTGGATCAGTAGCCATTAAGAATCCTAGTTTGATTGTGCGTCTTTCAGCTGGTTGCTTAAGTTGACAGGACGAATGCACCGCAAAAACAACCATCACAAAGAGGATTGCAAATTGCATGGCTCAGACGCTGCTAGTAACAGAATGTGTCGAACTTAACCTGAAAATTAACTGATTACACTGATAATATGCTGTGTTAGAAAAAAACTCAATTTTATCGAAAAATATGATCTAAAAAGGACCACAGAAACGAACCACGCCGGTAATGGCTTTCAGCTACGCTAAAGGAAGAGAGTGGCGATCTCGGCACAACCATGAATGTGGATCTAACAGCATTTGAGATTTGAACTGGCACTTTCAACGGAACGTTTCTACTATGTAATGAAAACAAAGCCTGGAGGAGAAGGGGAGGGGGAGGGGAGAACTTCATTGGTTTCTAAAATCCCAATCTAAAATCTAAAATCTCAGGTTCTAGAGAATTATGATGAATTTCTACGTTCATTCAACGAATTCTCTCAAAAATTTTCTGTTGTTCTCCAGATTTTTGATTCCCGGAAGCTTTTCGATTTTAGCATCCCGCCTGCAGTACAGCATTGGCATGGCAATGATCTTGTTTATCAAAAGTCGAAGTATTTGGCTTGTCTATCACTTCCCATGGTAATGAAGCTATTGATCTCTTGTTCTCTTTTATTTTGCCCTAATTATAATCTCTTTTTCTGCAATCACTCCGCACTGCCGCGATCGTATGACGAATATTTCTTTAGCTTTCCTCCCTCATGGCGCATTCTTTTATCTGTAGTTCATTTGCGTCCATTATATACTGACTTCTGACATTTCAAGACGGTTCTTCGTCAGCAGATAGCAGGTGGTATTTTTTTAAAGCTAACAAACGAAAACATGCTATTAAGAGACAGCAGAGTCTGTTAATCTCCAGATGTAAAAGGGATAATTTAAAAAATAACTACATCTTTACTTCAATAGGAAGATGCAATGTGGGGACATTTTTTACTTCAGACGAAGGTTAGCAATAGATATTTTCAGCACGAACAGATCAGTAAGAATACCGTGGGTATTTCACACCTTCTCGTCAAGTCTTTGAAATCGCGCGCAGTTTAATATCGGTCAGTGGCTTTCAACGGTAGTGAGAGTTTAAATGAGGGATACTCGAAATTTTATTGCAAATCACAGAAATATTCGAACTTAACATTATTATCTGTCTTTGTTCATGTTCTTATCTATGCGTAATATCCAAGATAATTTATTCAACGATGCAAAATAGAACTGCTGTTCAATTATGCCTTGTCTGTTTGCGTAGGTGCAGAAGGCGTTTGAAGCAGAATCACAACGTAGGTGGCGATGAACGAATAGACCTTAAATAAGCAAATTTAAGCAAGCTAAGTATTTTCTAATCCAGAGAATTCACAAAAGAAAACAGATGGAGACCGAGTCCTCAGAGTTTCTGGGAAAGTTCAAGAATTACTCCGGTTTTGGCGACTTTGGAGACAGGGCAATTCCAGAATATCAGCCTTCTTTCCTCGGCTGAATGCCTCGACTCAGAAGTCTATTAACGCAAAACGACACGTTGACTATAGGCCTTCGAATCAAATTATTCGATGAACTACGGTCTAATTGCGAAAACCGACGCTAAATCGCATCATTCCCATTGTTCAGGCTAAAACTGCGCAAAAAGAAGGAGTCTTTAATATTTGCGTTGAAAATTCGAATTTCAAATTTGTCTTAAATATAAATGGAACTCTGAAAATATTTTATTTGAAGCCTTCATTTTTCTTGATAATTTTCCAGTTTCATTTTCGGTTTCCAGATGCCTCATAAATTATTATCATGATACTTACCGTAAGAAGTAATTCTTTGGAAACGGTGAAAAATTCAAATGCTGTTATTCCTAAGTCAATTGCTGCTTGTTTACAAATCATATTTCCAATGCTGTAAGTCTGAAAAAATGATACTGGCTTCAAACATATTGCAGCTCTTGCGGTCAGTTATCAGTGTTTTACCTTGCTGTCAATCGTATGCTCCTTACTGCTTTCGGCAATTCTTGAACACGCGCAATCGCTGGCATGTTTTACCTGAAAACTGACGTAGGTTAATGAGCGAGTACATTACAAAAAGAGAGATAAGATATCAAATGGTATAGCGCTTCATTTTGCCGCTTTTTGACCCGACTAGTTTTGAAATGCATGGTGGTTCTGGCGGACATGAGTTAGATACCGGAGAGGACGTTCACTTTTCTGAGGAAGAAATAACGCAAGTTCGTCTGGAGCTGCCTACTCTCAGATTATCGGGTAAAACTATACTTCATGAAATTGGATGATTGATACTCTTTTAGAACAGTCCGCATGATATTTTTGGCCCTCTATAAAGCGCAGATGCAAAGGTTGCTTACCGCTTTGTGTAGTCCTTCCGCCGAGAGACACAAGACGCTATTCATACAAACCATTAGGCAAAGCCAGTAAAAAGACAGTATTCGATAACCGGAGTCGGCATCATTCAGTAGAAGAACATATGCAAACAAGGTGGACATTAAGCTGCTAATGGCGAAAACGAACATAACGTACGAAGCTACAGTATGATGCAAATACCTCAGACATTTTAGCAGGCGACAGTGTTTCGTAGCAATTTCGTTAAATAGGGTAACATTTCTCAAGTCACAAGCAGTTATATCTCTGTTAACCTGCTCGAATTCAATACGAAGACATTTGCAACAGATCCAGTAGAGTACTACCGACTGACATAGAACGATATAGCCAAATGGGATCCACAATAAGGCGGCGACGCGTGCCAGCCAAAATTCGCCGAACACATCTTTGTAAGCCGTAACAGCATGAGACAACAACTCCGGAGTCATATTAAAACTCCACACAAAAAGATAACATGCAAACGCTAAGATAGCAACGATTATCAGAAGAACTTGCGCGATATTCAACTTCTTTGCTGCGGACACTAAACTACTGTCCAATCCTTTTTGATTAGTGGCGTTTGACAAAAGTTCGCTAAAACGCTCGAGTTTTTGGTTGTATCCTAACCTTACAATAAAAATAAGACAGGTGAACGTCAGGCAGAAGCACAAGCAAATACCGCAAGATACCGTAACTTCTACCGACCACTTGGTCAGCAACCCCGCGAAAGCTGGAAAGGCCTTGTATGTCATCATATAAAGATTCATGCCGCCGACAAAAGCAATAATAAGGAAACTGAATACATTTTTGATGTCAAGTTTTTTTTGACTCAGTGGGAAGAAGCCAGAAAAACGAAGCACAAGGAAAGTAACGCGCAAAAGACGCAAGAAGGCTGGCGGCTTTGGCTTTTTTCTAGTGTAATCGAAGCGGCTGACTTTATCATCAAGCTGTGATATTGAGGGCGATGGGACGTAAACGCCATCGAGCTGCGCAATTGGAGGCGTTGAGATAAATATGTCGCCAGCCGCCATTTTTTTCCTTGATGTTCTGCTATCAGTTCTGTAACATGGCTGTATTAGGGATCCGAGTCGGGGTCACAGTACTACATGGATGAATATTTGAGGAAACTCTAATGAGCCATTATAGCCTTCAACTCGATTTGCAGTATGGATCTTAACTTAACTTGTTACCCAAGCGTTTTTCCTCCACGAAAAACACGGTATGATGATCCCGTTCTATGTCGAAACTTACGATCATACTCTCACTCGATCTGACTTAAATTTTGTGCCCGAAAAGAGCGAACTAAGTGAGTGGGAACAACATTGGAGAATAATGGAGACTTGCTCTCATCCCTCCCCCTTCTCTCATTCTCACGACCAACTCTTTACAGCCTTGAGATGCGTTATGGATCGGCAATCATCTGCAATCGGTTTATGTACAACTCTTTTGTAGGCAACAAAATAAATTGCAGAATGCTAAAACAGAAAGTAGTGACTTGTCTTATTCTAAGCACATATGTTAAAAAAGCTTTTCCTGCTGTAAAGGCGTATATAGGCCTTATGTCTCCCATTCAGATGAATTCAGGGCCTATGTCGTAAAAATTTAAATCACCATTGTGTAGGTATCAATTGCGAAATATGTCTAAAAATCGTAAATATTTCTGCCACTCCACCATATCCTTACCTGCCCTTCGCTACATAAGTGACATCTCTGGAGCTGTGGACGTAAGCTTTCATTTTACCAACCTCAAAACAAAACAGCGAGACAGCGACGGCAGACTGGAACAATATTGCGATGCAGCAGCTTTTCGCTTACGTATTCATTAGTGCATAATTTTCTAATGGAGCCATCATCATCAGTTATTCCACTCAATTTGTTTCTTGCGCGCTTGAATGTTGAGTTCGCTTATTTCAATTGCCATTCATTAAGTGTTTGTCCAGTATTACTTAATATGGAAACGATAGCAGTTGCATGGTCGAGCTACATGCCTACCCCCTTCTCAGTTTGGGGTTTGAAGACTTTGCCGTTCAACGCAATCTCTAACTTGACGACGCTTCGATATAGTTTTTTGAGGGTTCAACTCGGAGTAACAATACTATCCCGTAGAGAAAGAAATATATACATGCATCATCACAGTTCTCTTTGAGATTTGCAAAATTGCTTTCGTGATTCCTTGCGGACCAATTGAACATTTTGAACATGTCCCAGCAGTTTCAGTCGAATACTACATATAGGGTGGACGCATCAGTGCCGGCACCAATCACTTGAACCTATCATTAATTGGTGTTTAATCCGACTGTGCAACGCGCATCATTATGAACAAAGCCACCATCTCTTTTTTATCCTTTGGCCGATGACTCGGTGACGCACTGAAGCGATAAATTGAAAATTTTAATGTTTTAAGATACATTGTACAGTTTCCTAAGCAGTTTTAAAGCTTGTAGATTTCGCACAAATGCTAGCTTTATGAATGATGTGGCATACATCTGAGGTTTGTAGGGCGCGCAAAAATTAAGTTATAGACCGAAACTGGATCGAGGTCGACCACTGAAGGCGGACAGGATGCTACCGGACCTGTATTTAACAGTTGTTGGATGTATGCTTTGTGTTTCTTACAATTGCCCATCAAACATCTAGTATCGTCGACTGAATTCACAGGTCCGAAAAATTATTGCACTTATGACGTTGGAAAGCCTAATTATCCGTGCAGTTTCTGAAAGCTACATAGCAGTAATAGTGTGAAAAACAATTAGAGAGCAAAAATCGGACAACAGAAGGACTAATACGAAGAGTGCAACAATTTTGCCGCGCCCAGACAGCTGTTAAGTCAGAATATCCAATCAGGGCTGCAGCTCGAAGCTTGGACTTTGAAGCTTTTAAATTTCAGTACAAGGTTGTCTGAAGATAGCAACTGTTATAGTGACTAAATAATTTGAATCACTTTTCACCGGAAACGAATATAAACAAAATTTTGCCGCGCCTAAGTTTATAGGCCAGTTCAACCAGTCCGACTTTCTACTCAAAAGCTACATGATATGTAATAAAACTTCCGTAAGGACTTTCTAATGTAACGCGTGTAGTATCACAACCGCAGTGAAAATAGCCGAGCAACATAGTTTTGAGAGTATAAAGAGTGATAAAAGGCTCTCGGACCAACTGCACGAAACTTTCTCAACATTCTGCACTCAGCTTTTTGAATTCTCATCTCTGAATAAGTTATTTCTCCGTTTTATAAACTGTTCTGTTCAAAACTCAACACTCAGTTCTCATCAATTTTCATTTAACAAAAGGCGAAATTCTTAACTACCAGCACTCTATTCTCTACCGTTGAGTTAAATTCAACTCAATATTCACTACTTAGTATTTAATTTCTTCCAAGAAACTGATTTATTGATCTGGAGCCAGTTTGACAGGTGTAATATTCACATGAAATGCAGAAAAGTGAAAGAAAAATTAATTATAACTGACCTTTGAATGCTGAGTATGAAGTTTTTTGACACAAAATCAGTTGAGGAGTGTGAATGCTGAGTGTTGAATATTTGCGCGTTGAACGATGGGCGACGAAACTGCTCTGTGAGTAATGAGAAACTGAGTGATGACAATGTTAAATTTGTGCTGATGTAGTTTCGTGAAACGAGTCCCTGAGCGGATGGCTGTCTGAGTGCTGCAAAGTCTAATTAAATATATTACTGCGCACTTATCCCATTATAACTCTGTCGCCGAGTCTCTTTTTTTAATTGTTTTCGTATTCTGATGCAGACAAGCAGCAGTAAAAATGCTTAAATTATTGACTTCTTAAACGTCACTAGCGATATTAGTTTTTGGTTCTGAGTGCTATGTCGAAGGTAGTACATGTTTTGCCAGCAAGCAAAACATAAAATATTCAGCTGGAAGTTAATGAAGCATCTATTACCTCTCTCCGACAAATCACTAAATGGCCTCGTAATGTCAAACGGAACATCGAATCCCGTGCACAAAAGTGTGCCAAACTCGAGAATATAAAACAACGCTATTCAATTTTTAACTCTTCAAACATTTCACACCTGTATAAATATTCATTCGCTTTGATTACGCAAATGACGCTATACAATTGCGCTGAACTGCAACTCTTGTATCGTCGCAGAATGTACCACGCTGCACGCTTCCTTTCGTGCATATTTCGCTCAGCAGCAGCCGCAGTTTCGGCTGTATTTTAATAAAATATCAACGTAGCGCTAGCAATAATGCTTAATGAAAGTTTTCTGTAAATAGAGATTCGGTAGCACAAATTGGTCAATAAATGAATATATTTAAGTTTTGATGAACTCTTCCGACGCAAGTGTTCCAAAAGCTTTCGCTGATTAACGGTAGTTAAATATATTCTACTGTCCAACTGACTACCTATCCCAAACAGTAAACTGTTTGTTATTCAAAGTGATGGCATTGCTCTTAAGCGTCGATAGCAAAATTTTTCATGTGCAGCTGGTCTCTTTTCGTGATCGTTAGGAGACTTAGACAATGCTTTATGCAATTATTCTGATTAAACTATTTTACTTTCACATACGCGTCGAAAACAACGGAGGGAAAGGAAACAAGGAATATGTAAACATGGCCACGGAGGTACGGAGAGTTCTATATTATTCGAGGCACTCGGATATAGCATAACAAATTCTACTGACTGCGCGATAACAAAAAAATATAGTGCTCTGAAAATCTTGAAACTTATTCAAGATAAACTAATATTAGTTTTTTTGACAGTTAAATCATCCCCCAGCGTAAATTTTGAGGTGAATAATTCGTGGGCGAATCTGCAGTTCCGTGTTGATATTGTTAGACAAGGCACAGCAATTGAGGACGGTTAAAATGGTATTACTGACAGAAATATATACAGGGTGCGTGGAAAGTTCTGTAATAGAGATAAAATGACTTTTTCTACGTAAACCGATGGAGATGAAAAAACCAAGTTAACTTATGATTAACCAGAGTGTTTTTAACTTATGTCTGACGGCTCATTTCGGAATTTCATCTTGAGCACGAATACGATCATTTAAAGGACGAGTAATTTTGTTGGTTGCTACTCATTTTCGTGGATTTCTTCCCATGCTGCGAGCAAATCGCGCAAAGGAAATTCAATTTTTCTGTGAGGTTTCTGCTTGGAATTTCCGCCCCAACATTTCCCATACAGCAGATTTAAAGGAATTTATGTCTGGAAAATTTGCCAGACATCCATTTTGGCGAAAAAACCGAAAAAATTTTCCTGCAGAAATGCTAGAGTAGTTTTTGTTCTATAAGTTGGCGCAGAGTTCTGCTGGGAAATCCGTTCATTGTCGTCTGAATACTCTTGGGTCCAAGCAAAAACATTGCAAAGAAACCGAATCTCTGAAGCGCGATTTGCTCGCAGCATGGGAAGAAATCCACAAAATGAGTTGCGACCAAACGTGGGTCAAACACCTCATCGTTTAAATGCTCTTATTCGTGTTAAAATTTAAATTTCGCAATGAGCATACAGATATAAGTTAAAAACACTCTGATTAATAATAATTTTGCTCAGTTTTCTCAACTTCATTGAATTACAGAAAAAAGTGTTATTTAACCACTGTTACAGAAGTTTCTACGCACCCTGTAGACAGTAGAGTTTAATAGATGATGAAAATATGTTTGCATCAATTAGAGTAAAAAAATTTTAATCTCATCAGCTTGTCAGTACATAGTGATGACCTCTTTGCCGGTACCGCGAACAAGCAACAGGCGAGGCAGGCCTTCCGTCAATGTCTCCAAGTACTCCAAGTAGCTATGCAAGCCGGCGCGCGTGCGCGGCGGTCGCGGCAGGTTGATGATCACCAGCTGACTGCTCTCCGAGTGCTCGCGCAGTTTCTGATTGAGTCGCACAGCCGTATGCATCTTTTTAACCTATCAAACAATAGTACATTTGATGACTAGAACTATGTCGGGTGATGGACCTCGAGCGGTTCGCACCATTACATATATTTCGTCACTAGTTCAACAATTTTTGCGCATTCATCACAAGTACAAATTTGAATCATGCAATGTTATTATACAGTTATGATTGTTTTAATTTTTCCAGTTCCCGCTTATTTTCATGATGAGCAAAAGTTTAAAGGCCACGCTTCCGTCATATGCCTACCTAATCGTCGCACCAAAAGATGCCGTAATTTGCGAACGACTGCAATGGTTAGGTAAAAGAGAAACGCTACCTTTTCTCGATCGAGCTTTTTTATGCGCTCAGCTCTTTGTTCCGTGGAAGTCTTCGGCGTTTGCGAGTTAGGCGGAGTGAATGTATATTCATAGGAGAGTTGTGCTTTGCTGCAATCGATATACTGTTTTTAATGTCGCAGTTGAATTTTTTCAGCGCGACATACTTATTAACTGTACTTTGCGCCGAGCCTTCAGACCCGCTTGTCAGCATTTCAGCACCTGCACCCATGTCCATAGTACCGTCATCGCCTTCAAACGCTGTGTTTACCTTAGAGTGACTGGATTCACTACGATCGCTGCTATCTGAAAGAAAGAAAATTAGCAGAATTTTAATTTTGTAATACACTGCCTGTCATCCCAATTCGTCACTATAGCATTTCATATCGTCACTATTGCACTTCATTTCGTCACTCTTGCATACCAATTCGTTACTCATGCATTTACCGTATTTACAGAAATAGTAGCACAGTGCTACTATTGTTTCGATCCCCCTCTACCCTGTGCTACTATTTCAGCGTGTGTTACTATTTTTGCGTGTGTCACTATTATTTCAACCCTCTCTATACTATGTACCAACATTAGTTCAACCTCTTCCTCAACATAATTTATCATCATTAGGACACGGAAAATGGTATTTAATGAAAAAATAGCTACATTTCAGAAAATTTCAGTTCACCGTTGCTAAAAGACTACCAAATCGCAATCACTAGCATCATCATCGGCTCTGAGTTAGCCCTGACCCCGGTCAATACGTGAAAAATAGTGGCACATGGGCTACTATTTCCGCGTGTGCTACTATTTTAGCGTGTGCTACTAATTCCGTAAATACGATAATTCGTCAACCTTGCATGTCATTTCGTCAATCTTGCATCCTGTTTCGTCACCGAAATTTTTCTAATGAATTGGCTTGTCATTACTAGTTGATAATGTTCAATCAGTTCATTAGAGGTCAACCTCGCCCCCCCCCCAGAATGGAGAAAAAGTATGGCTCGATTTCTTATGTGGATCGTAGAAGAATCGTCGAAGCGCATCTCCCTGTACAGAGTGCGCAAATGATTGCGAACGTGATGGGGGCTAAGCGGACGATCGTCAACACCATCATCAAGAAGTACCTCCAGGAAATACGCATCGAGGCGAGACAGCGCTACGGCGTCAAGGTTTACAAGCTCGTGGACAAACAGAAATCGACTCTCAGAAGTTGAGTGGATAATGACTGCAGGATTTTCTTTCCGAAGCCCTAGGAAAAGTGCTCGGCTACGTTTGGCGTCGCAGTCTGAGGTCACAATCAGTCGCTTACCGAAGACGTTTTCACGCATATTACAGACTATGCAGTGACTGAACATTATCAACTAGTAATGACAAGCCTATTCATAAGAAAATTTTTGGTGACGAATTGAAATGCAAGAGTGGCGAATTGAGAAGACAGGCGGTGTAATAATCAGTCATTATTTAATGACCAAAGAAAACCTTACCAGAGATTTCTCTTTGAATTGATCTTTTTCCTCTAGTTTCTCTGGGTATCGTCAACAGATTTTGCGCAGACATTTCTATTGCTTCAACTTTAGTGCCACGCGAGTCTTCGACAACAATATGGGGCTAAAAATAAAAATGCTGATAGTCAAGAGTGTGTAAAAATAGCTAATCGCAGCAATTGAGTCTTCAATAACTGCTTTTTGCAAAAGTTCACATTAGAGATTTCCTGTATTAATATTTTGCCGTGAACCAATCGACTCAAGCCGATGATCGCTAAACTCCCATATTGGCCCGATTTCGTGCTCAATCCCCAACAAAAAATACTATTCCAAATCCAGTTTGCGACTTACTGTACGCTTACTACATTTTGGACCTGTATGCAAACAACACGTATTGGTAATACAACTGGCAATAGTTTGCGATGAAGCTTGCAGGAAGCAGAACCAACCATGGAACGCTGCTCGGATGACGTCAAATGAAGATCGTTCACAAGTTTCGCACGATCCTCCATTTGAAGTGTGCGTTCGTAAACATAAGCCGAAATTTCTTGATCCGTCAATTCCACAACCTAAACGCACGCAGTTCTTTCTGTCCCAAATTATATGATCACAGGCTCAAGCATTATAAACTAAAGTAGTAGGCTCTCTGCGATAAATGATGTCATTATCTTGTCTGATGCACTAATTGCAGCAATCGGGTAGCATTAATATAATTTCGTGTACCGGGCTTTTCCGATAAGAAGCCCCCCCCCCAAATAGAAGCCCAGCTGGGCTTATATTCGGTTTGACTTTCCAAATAGAAGCCCGTGCATATATTTGGAGCCGAAAAGTGATCATCATATATGCGGAAAATTAAATACTTTCAATTGCAATTTACGTCGAAATACCATATTCTTAAACGAGATTTGCAAATATCGAACATGTCTTACATTGTTTATGCGTAAGTACAGTCAAAGATGAGACAAAAACGCAGATAAAAAATTGCTCTCCCCTTTTTGGTTTATGACTGGAAACGGCGCTATGCAATTTGATTTTCCAAATAGAAACCCTGGGCTTCTATTTGGGGACAAGGTAGAGACATGAAAAGTGCCAACTCTTATTACAAGCCCCTGGGCTTATACTCGGAAAAACCCGGCAAATACTTTCTCAAACCGTTGCCAATAACTGCCGATTGATAAAAAATAAACAAAACTCAGTCAATTAGATCTCGATGTGAAAAAAGGGTGGTAGACCGAGATGGCTTTGCGAGCCGTTTTATGTTCACAAAGTTTTCGTGTTCGTTCCCAGATTAGGAAAGAGTTTCACTCTTGTTCCGATAAGTCAAAGGACTCAATGAGAACTATTTCTTCATCTCAAAGATCAAGACGAAAAAAGATTTAATTCAAAGAGATTACATACCATAACACTAGCGTCGATTCGCATTTGATAAAGGAATGTCTGAAGATCTTCTTTCATTTTGACGCTATTATCATGTACTTGAGCAACGGTGAACAATCGCAAATGGCATCCGCGCCAAGTCTGAATTCAAACGATCATTAATATGAAGGTATCATATCAGATATTGGTATCAAGATTCTGTTTACAGTCAAGATTTTTCATTCAGTCAATCCAATAATTTCGTTTTAGTCTCACTGTAATAAGTTTAATTTGAGGTTCTCAGTTTAGATGCGCATTAGTTCATGCATTTTGGTCAAAATAATTTGTACGTTTGAACCAAATAATTCGAATCTTATGAACTAATCCAAATTAATCGACTTGAACATTTTGGTATAGTTTGGAATGAGATTCAATGCAGCATTTGAACTTCTCTGTGTTACGCAACACCGCTTTGTCTCTATAACTTGTAATGACCGCAAGCTCTGCACTGCAATCACTCATTGTATTTATCAGTAGAACGAACGAGACAGTGTGCGACGGTTTCGATTGCTCAGTGGTCCATCGGTATAAGATTTGCAACTAGAAGGCAGCTGGTTCGATTACTACTTTCGCATACACCAAACAGTCGATATTCAGTTGTTTACACCTAAACTAAATCTGCGCGCAAATCTCAGCGTTGTGGTGAAAGAAGCCAATATTTGGCACGTGCCAATCTAGTTACAGTACACCGCTGCTTTTTTGTGGGTCTCGCAAATTACTAACTTTTAGTTACACGCTTAAAGAGAAAATGTAAGTGTCTCTGCGTAAAGGTAGTAAACCGTAAACTGCTATCAGCAGCGCGTGATATCACTGCCCAGCTGTTGATGAGAATTATTATTGAAATAATTCAGTGACCTCATCACGCACAGAGGCCAATTTCATAAAACTGTTGAGCTGTTGAAAATTGAGAATTGACGAATTGAGGCGCGCGCCGATTGGTCTGTTTTGTATTTCAACCAATGGGCGCACGCCTCAATTCCTCAATTCTCAATTTTCAACAGCTCAACAGTTTATGAAATTGGCCCCAGGCAGTAACAATCAACATTACGCTACACTTAAACTGAAGTTACCACAATTTTCTATGAAGAAATACGCGCTAATATTGTTGTGGTGGGGAGGAGAGTGTGCTGCGTTACGACAGAAATATGCGACAGAAAGTAGTATACAGCTACTATTGAAAGTTGCGTCACAAAAATTTGCACCGCCACGCAGCACATATGATTACCGCGTACTACTTCCCGTCATGTTTAGCAGCAGCACATGTTACTTTTCTGCTTAATCCGTTTTCAAATCTTTCGCCCACCTTGCGCTGTTTGAGAAGAAATGATATGAGCAGCAGTAAACCGCCATCGTGAAGAACCCACCAAACATCGATTGAACCGGAGAGCCGGACATTAGGTTCCGCAAAATTGTCCAGTCCTTTCATCACTATCACGCTCATGTCCATTGCTGCGCCTCGATGAATATTATCTGCAACATTGTTCTCGTATTTGTGCAACACATAGCAAACGAACTGCACAGAATGAACATTGAAAAGAATAAAAAGACTTAAAAATTCAAATTTATTCCTGGAATTAAAGGTGCTCAAGGTTATTGCTAAAACTTTGCTATTTCCTTTGTTTGCTTTCATCAAAAATCACAAACTCCATCTACGGCGCTCTAAATCTTGTTCATTTCGTTATTATATCGTCACTTAGTATCTCACCTATAAGCAGTAATAATTAATAAACGCGCACAAAAAAGGATCAGAACATGACTCAAAAATAATTTTGGTCTAGCATCTTGCGGAAAATGAGAATTAGGCCAAAACGATTACAACGTTGGATAGCCTATGGCCTACACTTTCGATTGGTATCAATCTTTTTTGGATCCGCCCCCTAGGGGGCCCGGGGTACCCCTTAAAGTACCAAAATTAGTGCGCTGGAGAGCTGTTTGGAAAATTGGTCGCCATTTAAATTTCAGAAGTGACGAGCTTTGCTTTAGCTCATTTTACTCAGCGTACAATCCTCTACAACATATCGAATATTCATTTCCGTCGCTCAATTACTGTAGGAGTTCGAATTCGCCAAAGTTGACCAAAACGCCTCGACATGAACCGATGAGATAATTTATAATATTTCAATTTCTATCCGTCTATAACGCTCTTCTTTGCGAATTTTAGTCCTCATCCTCGAAATTCTGGTTTCTCCATCAAAGAAAATGGGATTTGATTTAAGCTGAAAATGCTGTAACGTCCATTCATTTCAAGAATGCTGGTGGAATGGTTCAATTCAGTTAGTGACATTAATTGAAGAATCGAACTATTTTGCAAAATTTTTGCGAAGCCACAGACGGGAGGAGGTTGCCGTTCCCCTTACTCCTTAAACCTTACACCTGCATATGAACGTTCAACTATACCAAGGAAGCTCCAGTATTCAGCTTCATTGCCGTCATGTTTCTTCCAACTGGGCCAAGCGAGCATCACAGTGTTCGGCTGGAGGCCACCGATGCCAATACATTGGAGTAATGTTTCTACACTATCAGTCAGCTTCTCTTTATCATGCACCATCGTCTTAGCGAATCCTCGCAAGCGGGCTTCTTCCATCTTCTGTTTGAGCCGCCGCTTTACTTGCTTGGCGTTCAGCCGGTCTTCGGACTTTGTTGCATCACCCTCCACAAATGCCACAACGATCGAGAGGCCTTTGCCAGATTTTAGCTGGCTGGCGATGCGAAGCATTTTCATTGTATTCTCTGGATGCAGCTGTTCTGGTGCGGATTCTCGAGTTAATATTAATAGCTGCGGTCTGGAATAACATACAATATTGACATACACTAATCATCGTTTCTCAGAATATTGTTGCGCCTGCGGATCTGATTGTCCATAGACTCTTATTAAATGCTATGCTCTGAATAGTTTAGCCATTAAATAAAAATGTTTAAATTTATGAAACAGTGGAGAATGCATTAAATAAAATGCCATTTTTTCACTTGCTTATACTTTCTTTCTCCTGAAGGAAGGAATACAGCTTTTTTGTCGTAAAATGGAACGCAGACAGAACAGAAATGCTGTTTTGAAGAAATGCCGCTCACCGCCAGTTCTTCACGTGTGGATCTTCGTCTTCAACCTTCATCAAACTGTACTGCGCGGTCGATAAAGCCAATCCGCGAATGCCATCACCCCATTCTTTTTTCGCCCTTAATTCAAATTTCATTCAAAATAATTGCACTCTCGAGGCGAAAACAAACCCCTTCCACTCGACGTATTTGTAGATACCAAGGCATATGCCTAACGTAATGAGCGCAAAATACCAATGTGTCGAAAACATGATGAAGAAGCAGACGAGCGCGCCCATCAGAGAGAGCGACCTATATTACGATCTTCAGGTTTAAACTTGATGGATGATGAAAGGAAACGCGAACCAGTGATAATACTTAAATCGCGGGCGCCAATTGGGAGCACCGAGCAAAGAATGAAGAGCGCAGCTCAAGTTAATGAACGTGTAGCAGATGAGGAAAAAGAAGTCGACGACGGGCGAGATCTGGTCGATGCCGCCGTAGAGTATCGCAATTTCGGCTACCACAGCAGACAGGATGAGACTGAATTGGAATAATCAATAAATCTGTGCAGTTTAAAGATTCCAGATAGGGGCGCGCGTTGGGGTGTTGGAATATAGTCAGCCGTTACGGAGGTGCCCCAAGAATATTCACCAAGCTTGTTGATTATTTCTTTTATGTTGCAAGAATTTTTATCCAATGTGCAATGCAGCCGAATCTCCTTCGCAAACATGTTCCTTAATTTTATGCTGGAAAAAGTTCTCCCTCACTCTAACTCGCTTAAGTTCGAAGGGTATGAAACTTTATTGGGAATATTTATACCGCATAGCCCAACACCAATGACGAAACTACGCGAAAAGATACAAAGCGCAATAAGTTAGCACATACCCGCGTATCGGTTCATTATGTTTGTTGACGACGCTGAATGGCCGCAGAAAGGGAATAACATCGTCCTTGGCCAACGATTGAAGCAACCGAGGTGCGCCTAGGACAGTTCATTGTGACTGTGTATTTAGCTGTATACAGCACACTGGACTAGCTCTGATTCAGAGTCAAAGAGTCAAAGAGCACACTGGAAGCGCTTTCCCTTTACACTCCTCTTTGACTCTTACAGAAAGTCTTAAGCGCCTTACTACACATGCACTGCAGCGCAGCACCGAAGACCGATAAGAAAGAGCCGATGAGCAGTACCCACGGACTCGGCCATGCCAACTCAGCAACGACCATGCCACCTCCTAAGCTTTGACCATATCTGAAAGATATAAAGTTAAAACATATCGACTTTAACATGCACTTTGAATGTCCATTCCAAAAAAATAAATACTCTTGCAACAATCATCCGGGTAGTCATGTTTAACAGTGGTTTTCTGATTTTCGTATCGGCTTACTTCTCCGATCGGGCACAATCTCAAGCAATTTGTTGGAAGATTGAAATTTAAAAATGACGGTTTAAATATTTTCATAGTTCGATAAGCAGTTCACTGAAGCATATGTGCGCCCAAGTGAATGTTACAGATACGATTAACGAGTGGAAAGTTTTTTGGACCAACTTGTCTCTAAGAAGCGGCCCGATTATGCTGCCACCCATGATCACACAGAACGTCAGGAAGACGAATGATGAAGTCAGGTGAGCGCCAATTGTGCCCGAAGGAATGCTTTTCTGTGGATTCTTCAAATCTCCTGCAATATGTAGCTCTTAGCCAATTAAATTTGGTACTCTAAAGCAATGCTTATGATGGATTATAACCTGAAATGCATCACACGTCATAAATGAAATTCGCTGGTGTCACAACATTGTTACCGTGCGCAGCAGTAACCGTACAGAAACTCGGTTCTACGACCGATTTGTAACCGGCACTGCAGACTATTAAAGAGGATATTGTTATTTTCGTATACGGATCAATATATTACTCTTGACAGGAGCTGTACTAATTAGTATTTAGTGCAAGCATATACTTAATAAATTTCTGATAAGCAAAATTTTCTGCTCACGATAACCAGAAAAAGATTCCCACGATTATTACTAAAAGCGATGGTTTTATCGCTTCCTTCCATAAATAAAAAAATTTCAACTTTTTATGATTGATCTGGCCGCGAATTAGATGGTGAATTTCGCATATACCGGGTTTTTCCGAGTAGAAGCCCATGGGCTTATATTAAAACGGACTTCATTTTTTTGTCCAAGGATGTTACAAATTCAGTCGACGATTCCATGAATTCATCCAATTCGTCTGCTGAACGAATTTATGGTATAATCGAAAGAGTTTGTAAAGTTCTTGCACGAAAAAAATGAGCTTCGTTTTAATATAAGTCCATGGGCTTCTACTCGGAAAAACCCCGGTACACGGTGAGGCAAAAAAAGTGATGCAATTTTTTTGTTACGAGGTGGAATCAAGCTTTAGCGTCTATTGGTCGATTGTAGTCTTAGGTCTGTAGTATCGATTGGTGAAGTTTACGAAAAACTTTTCTCGCAAGGGTACGTTGTGAAGCCCTACTGTAGTCCAAAAACAATTTGGTAAAACTCTACTGTATAAATGAGCTAATAACTTTGCAACTCATTGACGGTTTTGGCTCAAACTTTACACAATTGCTAAGCTAATATGTGGGCAAAACCTAGCCCAACCGTTTGTGAATTGAGCTTCTTGCAAAAAATTATACAAGAAATATTCGAAGCGATCGTCAATACAGCTGGCTAAAGGAACATCTCTATTGGACGCGCGCTACCTATCGGTAGTCGTCCGCGCATTGTCAGGATGATCGCCTGTCTTTTATTCGACAATTGAATGAACAGTAAACATCATCTTTTCAGAATAATTATAAGGGGGACTATTTCATCCAAAACTGACTATCATGATCTGACACTGTTTCCATAACTCTAGCACTCTTTTCTCTATAAAATCTTGTGACAAAGGCTGACAAAAGAGCTAACCGCTCAAGTTCGATCCAGCCATGATGTCAGTAACGGCAGGAAAGAATATTGCGAGCAGAACGTAGAATGATGTTGACAAGTCTTGATATGTTTCGCGCGATGAATCCGCCTTCACACCGGGGTATGACTCGCCTTCGGCAGCGTAAGCCGAGTTCAAATTTTCTAAATATAGTTGATGAGTAAAAACTCATGGACGCCTTTTTACACAGTAAATATAAGTTCATAACTGCATGTTGGACAACAATACTGACGAGTTTTAAAAAAAAGGCTCATTTAGTTAGTGAACACCCTCAGATACCCAAACCATGGCAAAATTCAGGTATACCGTAGTTTAAATTATTGCGCACTCAGCCATAAATAGTGAATTTTATATTTGGTGAGGTTACTGTAAGAAGACAAACCAAACAAAACACCGCTGCTAAAGCCGGGAAAACCATTTACGCAACGCAGAGTGCCGTTAGTGAATGCTTTATCGCACGTGGAGTTGGTGCAGTAAGAGGCGGTGAGCTGCGGTGCGAGGGAGACGTTACGCGTGCAGTACTTGCAAATATCTGACGCAGGGGCGTGACTGGGTAGAAACAAGCGCGACTGGAGCAACTGGTCATTCAGCATGCAAACTCTAAAGACGAAATGTAAATAGTATTGATGGCATAGCGCAAAAACGGATGAAGGGCTCACGATTGTCCAGATTCCGGGTTGATCGCTTTTTGAATGCTGCCGGCGTAGATCGCGAGGATTGACAGGATAACGCCTATCAGAGCCACCGGAGCGAACAGCTGTACGAACTTGACCCCGAATGCGACGGTGATGGTCACGATTAACAGTATTATGGTGGAATAAATCCGAACGTTGTGTGTCATCATACCGGTCAGGCCTAAATTTCTCGTCAGTAGTCGCGTTGAAAAAAGTTTTGATGATTTGAAAATTTTAAATTATGGTGGAGAAAAATCCATTCAGGACTTTAGTAATCAATTTGTTTGCAAGGAGCGCCATGGGATGTTTCACAAATTGAAACATTGTGTGACTTACAGCAACTCTTTCACCATTCAGTATCACCGTCACCGCAACTATGAAGATCATTCTAATAGTTTGCTACTTGGATATACTTCAAAGACGGCGTTTCCGAGAGAGGAACTGATTTGAGAACGCATTCCTGACTCTCACTGAAACCTCAGTGTGGATAATTTTCGGCTTCTTTCACGATCCTTGGGAGTGAATCAAAAGACGTGATTCCGTCTCACATTCTCTACAGTCATCACTAAATTTTAGTGAAATTAGCAAAAATCGTGTTAGATGGCAAAAGAGACGACCACGGCAGTACTCGAAACTGCAATCTTTGGATCCGAAGTCCAACGCCTTATCCATTAGGCCACGCGGCCAACACGTAATGAGGCGACAGCAAAAACGAATTTCCACTTTTAATACATAGGGCGAGGGCTTAAGATTAGTTTACCTTATGACATAATTGAGCTCATCAAATAAAGTTTTGTAAGTGAATTTATATAGTGGGTACAATAATTTACACGTTGCTATTGAAATACAGGCTGTCAAATAAGTTATCAAGCTTATCCACGTCACTCTTCTTTTGACTTCTCGTACTAGATTAATATTTGAAAATTGTACCAGTATCTTGGTGGACTTCAGGTCCGCCAATGGTCCACGACGGAAATATATAAATCTAAAACGAATCATTTACCAGAGAACTGATACTTTTTGAGTTCGCGTCACCTAAAAGTATCGGCCAGATGTCAACATTATACAATGGCACTTGGTTGGAGCGCGCAAATTTCATTGTGTTATCAGGGAATGCACGAATGCAAAAAATGTGGCACTATTGAAATTGGTAAGTAAACGATACGCCACACACGCACAAGCACAGGATACTGCGTAAAATCAACGCCTGTGCGTGTAGCGTGTCCGGACGAATTAAAGTCGGACGGCGCGTAACGCAGAGGTGGACGCCGAGCAACGGCCGGAACCTGGACATCCAACATTCACAGGCACCGGTGCTGACCCAACTTCTCGCCAAATATTTGGCGATCTACTTAACACTCGCCAAAATTCTATTACTCTATTTAATATATCTAGGGGATCTTGCTTTATTTTTATGTCCACTGTCAGAACAATGCCAAAGCGAGCAGTGCTCGTCGATTACTCACTTCCTTGGAAAAAATGTTGTCTTCTCTGTTTTGAAAAATGATTCTGCTATCTTCAAAGTTGAGGGAGGCACAGAAGAGGAGTGAAACTACCCCTCACTACCCTCTCCCACTGGCCGCTTGCGCCCGGGTGAAATGACATGAGTTGACGATACTCATTTTTGTATAACGCCTGGCGCTTCGCCTACCGTACCAATACTTCGCTTATCGTACCAAGATGATTTCCACGCCGCCGACCAAATACATGGACGTAGCGACAGCATTGGCGAGAAAAATCTGCACACCGATGGCCGTACCAATCTCGGGGCCGAGATTACGAGATATAATGAAGTAAGGACCGCCACCCTCGACCACTCCATTGCTCACAATCGCGCTCATCGAGACGGCCGTGAGTAAAGTCTGTTAAAAAAAGCGAGTGTAAATCACATTTTAGCGTGATGCTATGTGCGATCGTACGCAAAGGCAGCAGAGGAGAACCATTCCGCAGCTCTGCCACAGACCCATGATGCCCACAATCCAGTAAAGTCGAAGGAACAACGTGATACCGAAGAGATTCTGCACAGTTGGTAAATACACGCCCAGCATGACACCGAAATTCGCCTGCAATAAAGTAAATTTGTGTTGATAAATATGGAGGGATATATCTTTTAGTGTGATATTATTAAGTCGATGTTCATATTTTGCAATATGTGACAGATAGTATTGGTGAGAATTATTTTGACTGGATAGTGCCATGACAAAACCCTATCAAAATGGTTTTGTTAAAGTTATTCACCACTATCAAGAATTATTGACACAGCCTTAGAGATTATCACAATATTTTGAAGCGGTTTAGGCCTCCAACACGATTTCAGTCACTATTGCATTCGGTATAGTGTTCGTTGGGACTAAATACAGTCGACTCTCGATATAACGTCACCTTGGGCCCGGTATAAAATTGTGGGAATATTGACCCAAACACTCTCAGTATAACGCCAACTCAATATAACGTCACTCTTGATATAACATCCTGGGGCCGGTCCCGAGGGGTGCCGTTATATCGAGAATCGACTGTATTGCAATTTAAAAGAAGCGAAATTCGAGTGCGCATATTCAGTTTTACCATTTCCCTAAATTTTTTGAACACATGCCTTCATGAGATAAAAAATTTGTGACAAGCATAGTATAGAGAGAGTGAGATGATTTTCTGACAAGCGATTTCAATCTGGCGACATTGGGCGCTTTCAAATAAAATTTGCAAAACTCCGCCGACGTGAGTTCATTTTAGGAACTCACTTCAGGTTCTTTCTTGACATTCCCAAGGGTAAGGCCCATGCTTAAACCTCCTAAAAATACCTAGTATTGTGTGAAAGCGTACTTTTTTTTGCTTCTTTTCATCTCGTTCGCTCTGCTCGATATCTGTTGGTCCGGGAACGATGAAACCGCGGAAGTAAGAAGCCACTAACGGGATGCCTGGTTCGTCGTCATATAGCGCCATACTAGCAGCTTTAGAATCTTTTCGTTCATTCGGCTCCGTGTCGTCGGAAGGATCGGGCCTCACTCCGCCCATCGACGAAATTACGCTTTCCACTACAATAAAAAGGTATGTGACGGCTTATGACGAAGCAAAATGATAAACACCTTCAGCGTCATTGTCAGCGGCTGATACCAGATGAAAATTTTCCGGAACGGCGGACGAAATAGAACGTCCGGCATTTCTTAAAAGTTTCAATGAATTACACAATCAAAAAAACCAGCAAAATCGGTACTAATAAGAGTAAATCAATTAGTCCCATGATACGTGCAAGGCATTTCTTTCAATGAATTACTTTATCTGTGCATACCTACTAAAAAATTTGAACTGAATATTACCAAGATGCCGTTAAATCTTGATGGGCTCTAAAGTACAAGAATTTATTGAGTTTCCAACTGAATTAAGAACGGAATACCTGTGCAGCTGACCGGGGCTTGGTTCTGAGCCACTTTCATCTTGTCCATCCTCTTCGCAATCTATCACTATTTTGGGGCCGTATTGCTGGCCTCTGTTTCCTTTCAGTGTTTCCATAGCCACAAAATCTAGCGACTACCGATGCGATGACAATAATGTAACAAATTCAAGAGAGACCCAAGCGGCAGTTACATTCATCAGATAACATTTTCAAAACTGGCCTTCTGCTATCTTAAAAATCTAACCCTCTGGTCATCATGAATACTTAACAGATGACGATGATAATAAACATTTTGACAACGAGAAATTAATTGATCGGTACACCGCCGATTAATGAAATAATTGGCAAAGTCGAAAGTTTAAGATAAAAATATAAAAAATTGGTTTAACAACTGTCAATGAGAGTGTAACTTAGGGATAAGAAATGATATTTGGTCGACAAGGGCCCACCAATCCATTCGGGGAGATCTTTGGCGACGATCAAAGTTGCTGATAAGTTTGCGTATGAAGGGAAAGGTTTCATCAAGATTCGCGAAGACGCCACGACGATAGAGTTAGCGATAAGATCAGCGAAGGCTCCAGTGCAAGGATATTTAGACAGTGCAGTAAATGATAAATAAATTGTTAGCAAAATTAGAATAACTGAAAACAGTAGTGTAAGAGCGCGATTAGTGGGGCCTGTTCCATAAAACTTCTGCAACTGATGAATCGCAAGTGCAGCAATTAGTCAGAAACAAGAGATAATGGGAAAAGGATGAGAAATGGCTGATGCTTAACCGCACTGCAATAGTTTCATGAAATAGATCTTTGTTGTTGCAACCGGCGTCTATCTTGTAGAGGGTAGCGTATAAATTGCTGCACAAATGCTTTTTGCATTTTTGCGTACGCGAAGCGTACGCAATAGTCTTTTGATCCGAGCAGATCTGAGGCGTGAGCACAAGACGCAGCATGTTTCGCATGGAAGCAGCAGTCTGTAGGCGCTAGAAATGATCGACTCGGGACTAATTTGGGTCGGTGATTCGAATGGACGCATCAGTTTTTTACGTACATGGCTCATTCGCAGGGAATTTCGCTTCGAAAATCGCACTCTTCACGATTTCTCTTGATTTTTTTTTCTTTTCGAGAGTTGAACGAGTTAACTTATATGGAACGTTAGTTTTGATAGCTTAGCACACTTTGGCATTAATTTCCGCTCGATTAATCGGCTTATTGGGACAGGAACCGCAAAAAATGAATCGAACAATTTCGGTGACATTAGAGCAAAATCGCTTAGAGTGATTACGTCTCTAAACGAAGAGGACAATATGTATTGTAAATGGTACGGTAGGCCATAAGTTCATCGCTATCATCGTAATCGATTTATGATAACGGAACGCACGACACGCGACACGCGAGGCATGATGAATTATGCAAATTTTGGGGTCAATGGCGTGGGGTGCATGCATCGCGGCGCGCTTCCGTTTAGTTTCAATTCATTG
>NIUQ01000172.1:0-66114 GCA_002796945.1 Plectus sambesii | reverse complement strand
GGCCAGCTACTATCTCAATTGTCTCGTGCATATTATCGAAGTCGGCAACGGATTCGTCACCTTCCAGCTCAGGGGCCTTGAGTTTCGCGGCACCTACTGCCATCAACGAGAGGTAATCGGTGCTTTTTTGCGGGACTTTTTTATCTGTTAAGGTAGACGGTTCAGCTTGATTTGGTCCAACAGAAGCATATTCGTAGAGTTCGGTAAAATAAGGGACATATATGCGACGTATTGACGTCGGATTAACAGGTTGCTATGAAATGGTTGACATTTATTATGGCTGATACGTCGACCGCAATCTATCACGTAAATACTTGTCAACCCGTCGTCAATGCGTCGCACGTATGTTTATAACGCGGTGTTACAAGCTTGGTATAATTCATTAAATTGGCACGTCAAACAATAAAAACGCAGCTACATGCAATAAAACAACAATTCGCGCAATTGCGTTACACACAATGAAATTAATATTATTCAGTAGTCCTTGATAGTACGGCGTGAAATATTTGTACATGATCAAAACTATAGGTATTCTTTAAAACTCAGATCTGATAAAGACTTATTGGAGCTGTCTGTGGTAGACAGACTATGCAAAAATTCTAATTTTTCAACGAATATCAACGAGAATGATTAAGGTGGAAGCAATCAGCGAAGACATCACGGAAGGAACAGGCTGTTGCTGCTGCGAGCCTGGCAGTCTGCCAGGTTTCTTGTCCTTAAACACCGCCTGGACCCTCCGTTGGCTGGCTTGGGAAGTCACCGCTGCCAAATATGTCGTCGAGGGCTACTCCATCACCGATAACTCTGCCGTTAATCTCCTTCAGGTGAAGCGTTCATATCGAAATTTATGCGCAAAAAATACATATTCTAACTGTAGGTGCACGAATTGCGTCGATTGCTCGTCACTCTCTACGTCAAGTGTATCATCTACTATGCGTCCATGTCGCCTAAGCTGGAAGAGTGGCTCTGCACCGAAGCTGTGGTATGTTGGCTGCTTAGGGAAGGGAATGAAGATGGATGAGCATTTTGTTATTGCAGACGGCAGCGTTGGAGCCGATTATGAGCAACGCTCGTTTCGTCGATTTGGACCCAATGTTTTGTTCGGCGAATGATGAGGACTACGACATGCGACTGAGCGTAAGTTTATCTTGCAACTTGGCAGTGTGGTGAAACCGGTACCAACGAGAGACTTATTTGGGTTTACTAACGATCAAGGGAACAATATAAATGGAGAGGCAGGAGGAGGGTTGTAATACGGAATGGGTATTCAAAAGAGAATGAGCGACTGCTGTAGACGAACAGCAGGAAGCCAAAGGTGATATCAATCACGTTATAGGAAGCGCGCGATCAAAATAAGAGAATTACTACAATAGCGCGCCCAGGGGTCAATTTCATAAAACAAATGTGAACGTATTTACATCAAAGGTGATAACATCAGAGCAGTGATAAGACAGTTGTGCGCGCTGACCAACCTGCACTCTGATGTAATTACATTTATATGTGGATACATTTCACATCTGTTTTATGAAATCAGATCCAGTAATTGATTGGCGGTTTATAACTTATCATTTCCCTTGGGTACGGTTCAAGAGAAAGTGCTGCGTGAGAAGTTGAGCGGAATGTGACAGATGTACTTTTAGGGCGTTTCCAAGCCGAGCTTCTGCGACCTCTACCGCACCTGGATCGCCCACTGCGTCGAGCGCCGCCACGGCTCCTCCGCCGACCCTTGGCTCAGCGCCAGCCCCGAATCCCTCCTCGTCTCCTTCTGTTACGCCCTCAGTTTGGTCGGACGCCGCGCGCTCGGCCAAGCCGCCCACAATCGCCATGCCAACGCCGCCGAATCCTTCCTTTATGGTCTTCATGCGCTCTTCAAAGGCGACTTTCGGTAAATTTTAACGTTCAACTTTTGTAATAAACTCGCCGTTTCAGTTTGAATCATTAAATATTCAGAATCTTAGAACTTATATAAAAAAGTAATTGTAAATTATGCTATGCATTGTATCTTTCCCAATCGCAATCACGGCTGGGAAAGAAATAACGAATATTATATCTTAGTCTCTACAGAAATGAAATTCATTTCACAATCGAAATCACGCTTCAGCATAACATCGCAACGTGACGAGTGGGTGTTCGCCGACATGGACCTTTTGCGTTGTGTGATTGCGCCTGCTGTTCGGATGGCGCTGAAACTGCATCAGGACCATTTCACGGCTCCCGACGACTTTGAAGATTCGGCGTCGTTGTTTGATCGCATCACTGGCCACGAGTCGAAACTGTTCATCTCCCACGAGGTTGTTAAGCGATATTTGTACCTCCTTGTTAATTCTATCCTATACTCGCAATTTTTCACAAAATTATGCACAAAAGCCATTATTCATTCAGGCAAATTGCTCCAAAAGTTCATCGCTCAATTGAATAATAGCCAATAGATTGACTCATGAAGTATCGTTTTTTAGCACGACCCGTTGTGGCGCCAAGCGATTCTTGCCAACACTCCTTCCTTGCTCGCCTTGCGTCACGTATTTGACGACGGCCAGGACGATTACAAAGTGATCATGCTGAACCGCAAGTATCTCAACTTCAGGTTAGTGCTTATTTTGGAATGATTTTGGTGTAATTTTTTGTAGATTTTTGTAGAATATTAAATGGAATATTTTTATCTTGCAGAGTGATTAAACTGAATCGTGAGTGCGTTCGCGCATTCTGGGCCGGTCAGCAGCAGGAACTAATCTTTCTGCGCAACAGGAACCCCGAGAGAGGTTCTATTCAAAACGCCAGACAAGTGCTTCGGTACCATTTCGATAAAATGCTCTAACTTGCTTCCATACGAATCTGTTTTCTTCCAGAAACATGATCAACAGCTCGGCTGACCAGCCGATCGGTTATCCCATTTACGTCTCGCCGCTGACGTCATCCTTTGTCGAGAGTCATCCTCAAGTGGGGTCGGTGGCGGGACCGCCGATCACGCTCGATCTATTCTGGAAGGGTGCCAACCGTCTATGGGTATGGATGCGCAAGCATTTCGGGACGAGCGGGAGTTCAAATATATCGCTGCCGATGACGGCGATGGGCACGATGCCAGCGCGGCCGGCGCAGCAACTACAACAGCAGCAGCAGCAGCAGCAGTCGGTGGTGGAGACGCCGGTGAGGCACATGGACGACGCCACCCCCACGGTCCCGGCCGGCTCGCGAGTCGCCTTGGCAGCCGTCCAAAGCGCCCGAGCTTCCGTCGGTGCGCGCGGACGTCCCGACCAACTCCAAACCCATCCGATTCGACGCGCGCATTCGCATCCCTTGCGGCGCGCTTCCCCGCCCGACGTCGCCGGCGCCGAATCCTTACGGCGATGTCGACTGACGGAGCTGAAAGATTCGCAGATGGGCATCGTGAAGGACGCGGAGGAGTCGGTGGTGAAGCTTGATGCAGACGGGACGGTGAGAGTGACTCTGCATAGGAAGACATTAGAAGAACCTGCAACTGCCTCGGCGGCGGCGGTGGAACCCGTCGAAGAACAGCCCCAGTACGCCGAGATCATCGACATAGAGCACGTCTTTAAATGCCTCGACGAGCCCCTCAAGGCTACCGGCGAACCCCTCGTCGTCTGGCCAAATGAGGAATGGCGCAATCGAGGAGGGCGATCCGCCTGGGACTGGATGCCTCAGGTCGGCATGAAGGGCGTCGTCGTCCACAAATGGCTCCCCTTCCATCCCGAGCGCAAGTTCCGCTCCCACGCCGGTGTCATCTACTTACTCTCTGTCCGCGACATGAGCGGCGCCTATGTGCCCATTGGCGAATCTGGACTGAAATTCATTCACAAGGCCCAGTATGACGTCACCAATCCTCACTGGGAGGACGACTGATTCTTCTCCTTGTATAATAAACTTTGTTATTCCGCCATGTTGTTTTAAGGCAACTGCGGTCGCGGCCCTATTTTTCGATAATATACCGTAGATTGTTTTTACATGCGCATGACAAGCTCTCTACGAATTTATTTTCATTTATACCGTAATTAACTCATCGCCAAGTAATCTTATCATACGCAGTTATTAACAATCTACGATAGATTACCGAGAGAGGGAGAGGGGGGTGACCACAGGTTTCCTTTAAGTCGTGCTTTCTGTTTTCGTGTCATACGATTTGCTACTGTGAAATGTCGAATCTTGCACACCTGTGCACTGTGAATAGAATAAAAGTATTTGCTGAAACATTTCTATATTTTCAATAGAGCAATATATTTTTATAGAGCTTTTCTAATTTCTAAAGCAATATTTTTGAACAAGCTTCGAAATAATTAATAAAGCGGAAGGTACGCTCAATATTTTTCATCGATCTGAAGAAAATTATAAAGGGCTACGGTAGCACGAGGTTAAACGAGGTTAGAGCGCGCACACATACCGCTGTGCCAAGGAAACGGAGCAGGAAAGATATGTTTCGAGAACTAGCTGACTTTCTCGTTCGAGTCTTGGCGCTGTAACACCAAACTTTATTTTCTCATTGCCAAAGACATTGAGAGGAACAATATTCATATACAAGGCGATTGAAGGTCTAAGCAGTGTTAAGTCTACGAAGTGTTGCGCTTTTTATGCTGAGACCAGAGGTCAGCCTGACCGAAATGTTGACAGGTGCTATTTTTAAGACAAGTGTCAGATTATGTACTATTTGAACAACCTCAACGACTTGACCGTTGATCAACTAACGTATTTTCCACACAATGAACAAAAGTAAAGCGAAAAGCCCCGGCGGTGTTTGGTTACGTCTAAACAACTGAAGCCGTACAGCTTGAACGAAAATTCAAAATGAACGAGAGTGAATGGTCTTTTACACTATTTTTATTGTAATAAAAATACTTCCAATTCTAAGAGACGTTTATTTATTTATTTCGTATTGATGTGACTTGAAAAATGTTTTGGTTGAATTGGAAAGATTACTTATCAAAGTGAAAATGGAATAGGTTGACGTGGGCGTCTATCTTTGTTCTAGCGTCGTTTCGATTCATAAAAAAGTGACTCTATCATCTTAGTTTCTCGCATTGTACAAATAGCGCGCAAAAAAGATTACTTGAGCGCCCAATCCGGTGAAACATTATTCAAATTGTTGATCGTTTTGAACAAAGTAATGTAATAAATATCTTTATGCACGTTGCACGGATGCTGCTTCGCGTGAGAAGTGACGTAGAGCTGAATGACACTGTGAAGTAGGTCGACTGTGTTCTGAAGCATACTCGATATTTTTCACCGATGCGAAAGTGGTCGGTCAAGTGGACGACTGTAGCGTCGGCGCTGCACCTGCAGCGCCCTCGCAATGTGACGTCGACGCGGAGGGACGGAAGACGACACCTTGACAGCGGTTGAGAGCGACCGGGATGCCATTCACAGATTGACACAATCCCGACAAGAACACCTGAGGAGGGCAAGACAGCTGGCAGTCGGCGGCAGATCGGCTGACGAGGCGCGAATCCGGCCGTACGAGCCGAAGCAGCTGTCTGTTTGTAAAACTCTTCAGAGGGCGGCCGCCTTCGTCACCAGTAGCTTCTGGGGCGCTTTGCTCGCCGTTTCGACTCGTCCTCCCCGTCACCCGCTCGGTTCATCAGGTGGTGTGCTCATTCATGTCATTCTCGTTCAACGTCATTTCCGTCTGCAGGTGAGCATTCCCGCCGCTTCCGCCGTCGCCGCTGCCACCGCAGGACATTATCAGAATAGTGATGAGCAACAGTCGAACGACGCCAGTTGGCGGGACGCGCACCCCTTCGTTGGCTACCATCACCGACGATGGCGCGTCCAATGAGAAAGAGGGAGTCACCATAACGATCAAAGAGCGTCACGGCCCTTTTCGCAAGGCCGTACCTTGCATGCCGATGAGCTATGCGGGTTTTTGCTGTCTCCTAAATGTCTTCTTGCCGGGCACAGGTAAAGCATCGCCATAGAAAGGATTGCTGGTTTCAAATGGGACAATTTAGGGACGATGGTGTCAGCATTTTCGGTGTTCACTTGCGCTTCGACCGAATATCAGCAAGCGAGAATGAAAGCGTTCTTCATGAATTTGGTCGCCGGTATTCTGCAACTGTTACTGGCTCCAGTAAGGCTTTTTTACTTTGTGCTTTAATTATGTTATGCGTATTCTTTGACGGCTCAAACTTTCAATCAAAGCCTAAGCATTAAATTTCAAAATTCCAGATAGCATGGCGAGTCTGTTATGGTTGCGGCCAATTGTAAAAAAATTTTCAGCTAGTAATCGGCTGGATCTGGTCGGTGATGTGGGGCGTGGTTTTCGTGAACTTGGCTCGTAAGTGGTGGATCTCAAATCTGGAAGAGCGCGATTCGTCAATCGACTGCTTGCCGCTGTCGAGGCTTTAATCACTGCCGCATGCGATATCATCATCATCACTCATATCAGTCGTGCATCCCAACTGCGCAGGGCCACACTTTACGTCACACTTCCGCAGAGCTTCATTAATATTGTCACATATCTGCTTTTGCAGCCATATTTTCGCCTAACCTATGTCCATGTTGTTAACCTCTAACTGTACGGGCCTTCGCCTCGATGTCGAGGATGTTATTTTGCATTACTGTATTTTCGTGCTGACGCCATTCACAATGCTTCAGCTGTTCCACTTGCTATTGCAATTGCGAAACTGCCGGATTTAAAGCGCGATGATTCGTCAAAAAACCGGACATAACCGGAAAATGACTAAGCACTAGAGTCTTTATTATAAAGCTACTTCAATTGCAGAATAGCGAAATGGTGACATTACAACCGCGGTCATTGGTCATTGTGCAGTTATTTTCAGTTATCTGATCAATGACCGAGCTTGTAATTACGGAATTTCAAAATTCTGCAATAGATTTACAATTGACAATAAACGACTGCAATAGACAGAATCGCTTGGAATTATCGCAATCGCAATAGTCTTGTGAGATGGGCGTCCGATAAGTTTATTTGTGATCGTGTACAGCTTTTTTTCGGTAACAATTTGTGTGTAAAGTGAGAAGTTGACGCTTAGCAATGCTGCAGATCTCGTTTCGCGCTGTACACACGTCCCTAGGCGGTGTTTAAGTACGCTTTGCAATGAGGCGCATACTGCAGGCGCCGGTCAAGTAAGACGCCAGCTGTCTACTCGACGTTCTCAGGAGAGGCGGAAAAAACTCGCGGAGACGAATGTCGCCTATGAGGCCGGGTCCGGCCAAGCGCAACCGAAAGGGACGATCCGTGTTACGCCGGGCATCGTCGTTGTGGAAGCCGATCGTGTCCAGCAGTAGCCGCTCGTTAGAATTGTGTCCAGTGTGCTTTGCAATTCGAGTCGATCGCGTCCTAAACTCTCCCAGCCGCAATCCAAATCATTACCCGCTACTACAATGCGTACGCTACACGCTTCTTGGTAAACATAGTCAGCGATCCTATTTGACCAGATATAGATTCGCCGTGGGCGGATGGCCGCATTCGATCTCATTCATTCGCATAGACACCATTTTGTTGAAATGGTAGTTTCCAGTCTTCCAGCGAAGCCATTTGAATTTAGTGACCACTGACGATTGTGTGCGCGTTTTTTATTTTCACCTTTCTGTACGACTGTGTTGAAGTTGTTGTCAACGAAGAGAACCAATGTCATTCGTCAGCGTATGGATCGCTTTTGTCTTTCTCACACTCTTCGCTTGCCACCCTTCTTGTGGTCAACGTATTTCACGTATTCATTCCATAAAAGAAGGACCCGCGCAAAAGCTGAAAGAGTCAAAGTCGGCGCAATTTCTTCTGCCCGTTAGCGAGAAACTCGGCTACTTTCCGCCGGAATGTTCACGCATCAGTCCGAACAGCGATCAAGATCTCTTAATTAGCTGCCATGGTGGACAATTTCAGCAGTCCAGTGGATTGTAAGCTATCAAGTTTGGTTAGATGCCAGTCGCGACATAATCTGAATTTCCTGTTACTGACTTACTTTTGCACTCAATGTACTTCATCGTATGTGCGAAGTAGAGATGTAACAAAAACTTCGATTCTAAAACAACTATTAAGGGTGGGGTGGATTTCAAACGTGGAACAGAAACAGTGGGGCTGCATTAATTAGTGTTTCTCTCAAAATAGTGATTTGGAGACAGTTACTCTCGTTATTGCCTTAGTGATCATTTAAAAAATTTACAGTTCATAAAAGGAAAGATGCAATTAATACAGTTTCGCAATGAAGTATGCAAACGTCGCAAATGGTCGTGTAACGATTAATCCAGATCCCAAAAAAATACTCATCGCTTGCGGTTTCAGGCGTCAACCATGCCGTACGCACGCGGACTGCTACAGTTCACGCGAGCCGTATGAATGGTGTCCACTCGAAGAAGACTATCTATGGACGTATGTTCAACCTTTGCGCATCAATTAACCACTAATTAACCATTTTCAGCGATTGGGGCTGCCATTGCGACCCGAAGATCGGCAGCTGCATAATTGAGCGTCACTTTAAAACGCTTAGCTCCCTCGAATGGACTTTTTGCACTCCGACGCGTGAATTCCGATGTAGATCACCGATTAATGACCCATAAACTCGCAGTGCATGTAAACCGTAAATATTCCACTAGTACGGCATGCTCCATTAATTTTAACCCCTCTTAACCGTGCCTATTGCTACAATTTCCCGATTATTCTATGGTCGCAGATCGATGATTTGGGACCGTAGATTCACGACAGTATCGCATGGTTTTGTGAAATGCTAAGATCCTGGAATGGGTTCTGGTCCACAGATACGACAGATCTCTCAAAGCACCCCGCCAGTTGTCTTTCTCCTGATATCAATCTCGCTTTCGTAATCTTTCCCTCAATAACAAGGAATCAGTATTCTGATACTACGACATGCCGTTTAACTAGAGATACTACCCTACTATTAGAATATTTACGGTATTTCTATGCGTCGACAATTATTTTGTGATGATGCAGTAAATGTGACCAAATCTCGACGTATATAATGTTCATTGCTGTGCATCACTCAAACAATGAGCTTGCTCGCTGACACCAAATCTAGACAATTCACAGTGAAATTGCGAGCGAGTTTTTAGCGCTAAGGAGATACGCAAACAGAAAAACAAAGTTTTTACAGGCAGCAAAAACCAGTAACTGCGCCTACAACTGCTATGAAAATTGAAGGACAACAGACTACGCACGTGATTTAGAAAATGCTCAATCCAGTGCGACAATAAAATAGTCAATGTGCACGCGGACACTATCCAACCGAGCCAAAGCAATATAAACATCAGCCAATTCACAACAAAGTCCAACACACCAAAACGAGACGACGCGCGTAAATATTTTAGGCCGACAGCGAAAGCGTTAATAATTACTGCGCGCACAGGAGCGCGCTTTGGAAAGGTTTTCTCAAAAGTGTTCCTTGCGTTCACACGGGTAATAACATTGCTTAAAACATCTAAACCTGATTTAAATTGGCGCGCCTCGACGAAAGGCATACGGTATTCGTATTTCTCGTTTTAGCATGCGGATTGTACAATAATAATGAGCGCGATTCATTTGGTTTCGTTGAGGCGCTCGAGTACGGTGTCGGGTATTACTTCGTTCGGACCGTAAACTTCATCGCGGAACACCTCAACGGAGGTATTTTCATCCTTGAGTTTCACCTTGTAGATCATTGCAGTAGTGGACCGCCGGAAAACTCCGCCGTACACCAAACCATCCGTCCACGAAATACGCACCTTAATCGGATTACGGTAAGACGCGCGTATTCAAAGTAATAAGTCTGCTTCATATCGCGTACTTAAGCTAAAGATAAAATTTAATAATTAAAGAGACAATCGACAATGCGTCAAAATGTTCGAATAATGAGAGGTTAGGTATTCGAGCTTTTCAGAATTTCGTATATTCAAAAAATCAAACATAATTAATTGCGCAACCCTGTAACTTTTTCATTAAATTATTGCAACTGCAAGTGCGGTGATTGGTCAGAAAAACGAAAATGATCAATGACCGTGCTTGCCATTCCCCAATCGCAATAGTTTTTTTAAAGAAAAACGCCCATGAACTTGAAATCCATTGACAGTCTTAACCAAAAAAGAGTAACGTATTTTCGGAAATAGTAGCACTGTGCCACTATTGTTTCAATCTCTCTCTACCCTGTGCCACTATTTCCGCGTGTGCTACTATTTCCGCGGGTGTCACTATTTCCGAAAAGCGACTCACACCAGTGGGGCAATTTACCATTGATATGCAAAAAATAGAAAATCCGCGACGTGCGCAGCCACTAGTTGCTTAGCCGCTCCTATGTTATGCATTGGCGATGGTGAATATCGGCCCACTGGTGTTAGGCGCTTGTTTATTTCCGAAAATACGGTAAATTAGCGATACCTTGGCGCCGGAGACGTGGTTGCCCTTGCAGCCGGACGCGCTGCATTCGCAATAGGAAATGTCCTGGGGATAGAGGTCGTTGGAGATCGAGCCGTCGTCAAAGTCCACCACGCAGAAAGTCTCCGACTTTTTCGACTCGACGACGCCGCGCTGTACTTTCGTTCCTTCTTCTAACCACACAATCACTCGCTCGCCGATTTTAATTGGCGGCAAATCGTGTTCTTCATCTGCAATGATTCTATTTTATTGCTTTTATAGATAAACCATTTCTATTTTAACAAGGACAATTTTTAAAGTAGCCTCAAAATAATATGACTTAGATTTGTAATATCCTTATTTAAGTATCAAACCATCTGCGTGCGATCTCAAGAATCAATGAATGCATAGAATGCATAACTTACCCGGACCGGTTGTGTGATTGGGACAAACGACGGCGACAAGCACCGGCCAGTCACGGAACTCGTAGGAGACGCCGGCGAGACGGCCGCAGGTGGGATGGAATACCTATAATCAAAATATGCTGATCAATAACAATAAATCGTAGATTGAATAAGACAAACTACTTCGAAAGTCGGGAGCGCTTCTTTCTATCAATTTACGCACGTAAAAATCAAGAAACGTCTCTAATTTTTGGCGCAAAACAGTGTTCAAGTACCAAAAAGCGAGCGTATCTTTGTCAACTATTGTGCCTGGCGAGATTTTACGTTAATCTTACTGTTATTTCTCGTGATTGTTCTTGTTACTGATAAAATAAATTTGACAATAGACAGAAGCAGTGGACGAAGGCGCAACCGCTAGGAGACTCACCAAAGCGTCGGCCGGGAGGCAACTGGCGCAGGTGACGAGGGCACCGGCGTCGCTCTTGCAGTAGTTGCACTGGTAGGGCGCGTCGTCGCCTTTGTCTTCAACAGAAAACACTCCCAATACATTAACGACAATTTTTCCCAACAGCATACCTTCAAACTCGATTTTCACCGTCTTCTTCGACGATGGGTCAACGAAGACGGCCTTGCGATGGAAAATGGCGCAGATCACGTGCACCCAGCCGTATTGCTCTACAGGGACAAGGGGACCGCCGCGAAGACAACAGAGGCGACATTCAACGTATACTCGAGCGGCGTCCTGACATCTGGCGCACTCCCAGCTGTCGGCTGAAGAGAGAAAAGATAGTTACAGACAAGAGAAGGTATGAATGGATGGGGAAACGTACAGACTGCTCCAACTCCGTAGCAGCTCACGTGCACAGTGATGCAGCAGGTGCGACAGCTGATCAGTCTATCCTCCTTCTCTTCTGCTTGTATTACAGCCTTTGCTGGATCTTTGGAAAAGCACAGGTTGCTCACCAGTCGTCGCGAACTAAAAGTTTGATACGGTTAAAGCATATATCTAGAAGCATTCGATATTTTGATACTAAGACAGTGATTGTCGGTAGTATTTTAAAATACCTATATTAAAATAATATATCTTAAACTATAAACATGCCATAAATGATTATTTAGCTAACATAAGACGTGCTGAACGATCAATCAAAGAGGTGTAAAAAAACCAAAACTGACTATTTGGGAATGCGGTCCGCTTTCTTGCAGAGCGATCGAGGAACAAAGTATTGGCAGACGGCGCAGTGAGGCTCCTCGAGCGCCATGCTCCGATTGAATTCGCGCTCGGCCTCAAAGTCGGCGAATCGCCAGATCCACAACTTCTCCAAGGGTTGAGACCAATCTTCACTCAACTGGCTAGTACTCGCAGCCAACTGCTCCAGGCTGCTGTCGCCGCCTAAATAATTAATTATTCGTTTAGTTTATTTCTTTAAATCGGATAAATAACATAAACAATAAAGAAGGTCAAGGTGGGTCCGCTGTTAGGGAAAACTTTCGGATAACTCCGTTATATGGATTCTTTATGCATTTAGTACAATGCTTCCGCTTTAGAGATGGTTTATTAAGGTTGAAGTTAAGAGATGATCGGCTTTGTCGCTACTCTTCTTGTAATCTACTGCTGAAGTCACAACGTTACACTAAAAGGATACAGAACCCATTAGGAGAAAATGCAGTAGACCTTTCCAACCCATCGCAAACTGGTCAGTTCTTTTGACAACGGAAGCTTTCATCCTCAACTTAAACCCGAAATACATGGCGCATCGGTGACGACTAAGCGCCCGGTATCGCGCGTGAAAACGAGCAAACAAAAGAATAACAAATTACTTTCGCTCTTGTCCCTTTTTCTCCTCTTCTCGCTCGCCGAAGACGCAGACTTGTTCGTCTTTCGACCATTTTTGTCGTGAGAGATCGGGTGTCGCTTGGAACGACAGCCTAAGAGATCAATCGAGTTTCAGCAGAACTAATATGGACAGATGCGATACTTTTGGTCGGCTGCGGTAATCTTTCGCCGTACCAATACTGATGCCAGGCGTCGAATTCGTCTGGGCGATATTTGCGCATGAATGGTGTCATATCCACTCGAACTGTGTCGTCTCTGCAGGTGCACAATATCGCCTTCTTTCCTGAAATTAACACTTTGCTTTAATTATGTGTACATGATAAAGTATAGGGTAAAATAAATGAAAACTACAATCGACGATTAAGATTCCGTCTCATACCCCCAATCTCTTTTCGAGCGAACCGTAACGTTTCAGAAGAATATTGAATAAACAACCAACCGTAGTCGATCCATCTTTGCGACGCGAAATTTGTCGATTCGGCGCAATTGTAGCCGGTATTGAATCCAGCATGATAGCCCTAAATGAAAAAAGAATGAGTTACAACGCTAAAAGAGGGGAAAGTGAAAAAAGTTACCCGTGGGAAGGTGATCATGAATTCGCCGGCCCGTTGAACCATCGTGCCGAAGTGAATGTTATGGGACTTGAGCAGAAAAGGCGAGACGAGGTGCATCTTGTGCCGGAGGAAGGCTTTGCACTCGGCGGACGATTGCGAAAAGAACTGCGACGCCAAGCCCTCGAATCGATCAGCAGCAGTAGCCGGTATGCCGTACCAAAACTGCAATGACACACGCGATTAACAGAATATTAAGTTTTTCCAAAAAGCTTTCATATTAGAGAATATAAGGGAGTGCGAAAAATTCTTGTATACTACCTATCATCACAATTAGTCACTCTTGCATATCAATTCGTAATTCATGCACTCCATTTCGTCACAGTATCGTTTTATTTTAATGTTGAGATATTGAAACAGAATGCAAGATTTACAAAATGATATGCAAGAATGACGAATTTTGATGATAGGCGGGGTATAGTTGAGTTTTATTATATCACCGTCTCTTAAACGTTACAGCACAGTACTGAGGAACCCAGAGCGACCTCAGTCCTAGTTTAATAATACTTATATAATAATCTGATACCTTTGGCGCGCCATAGTGCAAATAGTTGATCGAATACAGATCCATATCCTCAACGTGCCAGGGAAAAGTAGTCTTCCACATTCCGAAATACAGGTAAGCAGTGTTGACGCCCTGGATTTCAACCTGCAACAACTGAGGTTTGAAATAAAATCGCGCGAACAGCAGCTTGGGTGCTATTTGCACCGCGTAATCGCCGAGGAGAAAAAGGTTTAGCCGCCGCACCGAAGCGCAAAACAAACAAAAACTTACGTTGCACTCGTCCCCGAGCAAGTCGAGGATGGTTCCCAGCCGATTAATGTTCCACTCCTTGATGCCTTCGTCGTAAATAGAGCCAGGAGTGTCTGCGCCGTAGATCGGCTCGTGGAACAGCAGATTTCGCCAGTAATGACTGCAATGGGAATGTGTAATATTGGCTCTGAGCCAACTCGTCGCGATGCACACACCGTTCGAGATCTTTGAGGTTGATGCTGGGTGGCAAGTACTTGGGATTGTTCGCTAGCTGCTTGTACTCGCCCACCGTGAGCGACTTCTTGTACACCGTGTTGTACTTTGTGTAGCAACCGCTCTGGCCAACGAAGCGCTCCTTCACTGGGCTTTGAAGAACGAACGAGTCGACGTCGCTATAGTCGCCCTTTCGGCTGGGTCGAGGATGCCATTCCGCAGGAGGAATCACCTAAATCGCGTCATTCAATCAGCTGCGACTTTACAGACCGCTGACCGTTCGGTCGACGAAACATTTTCAGCCCTTCTCGCTTTGGCGGGCACTCAAAAACTCAAAAACTCCATCCCCCAGGGCACAGTTTGCGTGCAAATGAACGCACCTTGACGATTCCGCACTTGAGGTGTGCGCCCTGTCGCTCAATTTTCTCGATATAGCCAGGAAAGTCGCGAAACTCTTCCATCGTCGGCCGAAAAACCATCACTTCAGCCGTCCCCGTCGACCGCCACTCCTCCCCGTCGTCTTCGATCATTTTTGTCACTTTCGCTGATGTTGAACAGAGACAATATCACGAGGTGGGACGAAAGTCAAGAAGACATGAAATAATAAGCTTCACTTGTCCGTTCTTCAAATAAAACTTCCTGCTCTTTTTCTGCGAAAGCAATCTTTTTTCAGGTTTACTTGCAGACCCAGATGCTCGTTTCGCCGTGGGTGGTCGTTTCGACCGGCATACAACTGCGTTGCATGTGCGCAGCTAGATCCCTGAATTCAAGGCGCGTCCAGCGGTAACACAAACCGCTTTTACAACTCTGAACTACAGTGGCTACGAAATGCTTATGCGAGAACAACTTGATGACTTCTCTACAATTTAGAGTGATACACTTCCTTAAACTAAAGCGCTACATTTTAGACATGATTGTAACTGGAATATATTCAGTCTCAGACGCTCAGGGATTAGAGAAGGTAGCTACAGAAACTGTCGCTTCATTCGGTGCCTGTCCGAATGGGTCTATCGTCGAAAATCGGTGCGTTCTTGGAGCAGAAATAGCTGCCAACATTACTAATTGATTACACGATTACAGTGCTAATAATCTTTAAGGACAAATCAATTGAGTGTACATTAAGTGCTTCTTGCTTTGGTTGTGAGGGTCACAGCTGACCGTCAAGACATTTAACCGCAGGACAGTTAACCGTAGCGTCTTTTGACCGCAGGACATTTGATCGCTGCGACATTTGACTGCCGGATGATTGACCGTAAAGACAGTTAACCGCAGGGACAGTTCACCGCTGTGACAACTGACCGCCAAAACAGTTGAACAGAGTGATGATGTATTAATCAGTTGCGAACATATTAGTAGAATATAGTATAATTTGAAATAATAAGTTACAGAAGTATCAGCACACGAATACTGTCGCTATCATAGTTCCACATTATGCAATTCGATTCAAATTTTGATCGCCATTATTGACCGCGCCATTAATTTGGAGGGAAACTGGCTTTACATAAGCGGCCTCAGTTAGTAAGACACAATCTGCGGTCGCTTCCTCGTCTCAAGTTCCTCGGCAGACTTCTGCCATGGCATTGGGGTGGGCTAATCCATTTTCAGTTATTATTCTAAATGTAACCTTATTTAATTAATTTGTTCATCACTAATCAATAAAAGGTCTGGTTGTTCAAATGACCGGCGGTCAGTTGTCTCGGCGGTCAACTGTTCCCGTCCCGTTTTGGTTAACTTGTCATCTTTTGCAGAATTTTATCTTTTCACAAAGAAATGCTATTGAAGATTGCTGTTTGAAGTGTCACGCAACCTCAACAAAGAACTGAAGTATCCAGTACATGTATCAACTCCTCTAATGCCAGTCGTATAACAACTATTCTAGCAGTATTTCTTCGCGCCAATCCTTTTTTGGGATATTTCACGTTATTATTGAAAGTCAGTCAAACGTTGCTTTTCTCTTTTGAAAACTTCTCCCAAAATCTTCAGTTCAACGCGTTAATAAATGATATAATGGAAGCTTTTTTTATCGTGAATCCACTCTTTACTTGATATTAAATCCTAACTGTGGCAATCGAGATTGCGCAAAAGTGTCTGTGAAACCGAAAACTGCAGAGTTGTGATTGCAACTGTTTCGGAGTGCGAATTGCGATCGAGATTGTAAGTGAAATTGTCTCCTTAATGCACTACGGAATTATTGTTCAGTCTCAAAATTAGACCTTTTCTAAAAGAGTAACTTCCATGTTATCAACACTCAACATTTAAATTAATGAAACTGTTAATTAGACTTTGCAACCGTTTTCCGAACAGCTTCAGAAAATAAACAGCGGCAGAAATTTCACTATCGGTGAGTAAAACAAGAAATTCTGATCATTCTTTTGTGACTTCTTTACTCAAATGCTTCCTCTATGTAACCCTCTGTTCAGATGCAAGAATATCATCGGGGTTTTGACTGGAGTTATACAGGACTCACATCCACTCACGCACAGCTCTCAATTTACAGTCCATGCCGTTTAGGCCGTATGCTTTATATATTTCACAGCATTCATTTCTAACTAGCAAACATTGCTCAGCTAAAACACGTTACAATGGGTGACCAACTTGCACTCACAACACTTTTTATATTAGATAACCAATTTTTTCAATTCTTCGTTCGGAAAACAGAGCAGCGATACAAAAACTATTGAGCCTTCAGTTCATATTAATCGCCTGAAAAAGCTAACAAAGCCTTGCCCCTTCTTAGAGCTTTTTTTAAGCTTTCCGTGCGCATTCGCATCTCCTTGTTCTACTGATTTCTTGTGCCATTTGACAGCTTCCTCGTGAGACTGAGGCACACCTCGTCCATTTTCATACATCAAACAAAGGTTATTTTGGCCACCTGAATTTCCTTGTTCTGCGGCTTTTCTATACCACTTGACCGCATCTATATCTGATTGAATAACACCTAAACCGATATAATACATCCATCCAAGGTTATTTTGAGCATCTGCATCTCCTTGCTCAGCAGCTTTTATAAACCATTTCACAGCTTTATCCTTTGCCCGAGACATTCCTCGCCCATAATCATGAATAAACTTAAGATTAAATTGCGCGTTTGCATCTTCTTGCTCAACGGCTTTTGTGTACCATGTGACAGCTTGCTCATCTGATTGAGGAACACCTAGTCCATTCAAATACATGAAACCGAGATTAACTTGCGCGTCAACGTGCCCATGTTCAGCAGCTTTTGTGTACCATTTCAAAGCTTCTCCCATTGATTGAGGAACACCTCGCCCATTCAAATACATGAAACCGAGATTATCTTGCGCATATGACTCTTCTTGTTCAGCGGCATTCATGTACCATTTGACAGCTTCTTCATCAGATTGAGACACGCCGTTACCATTTTGATACATCCATCCTAGGCTGCACTGCGCACTTGAATTTCCTTGTTCAGCTGCTTTCCTGTACCACTTGACAGCTTCTTCATCAGACTGAGGCACGCCTCGTCCATTTTTATAACTAACTCCCAGATTATACAGCGCATCTGCCTGTCCTTGTTCTGCTGATTTAGTGTACCATTTGACAGCTTCTTCATCTGATTGAGGCACGCCCTGCCCATCACTATACATTACTCCAAGATTATATTGCGCATCCGCATCGCCCTGCTCTGCTGATTTAGTGTACCACTTGACAGCTTCTTCATCAGACTGAGGCACACCTTGTCCATTATTATACATTAATCCAAGGCCAAATTGCGCATCTGCAAATCCTTGTTCTGCTGCTTTCCTGTACCACTTGACAGCTTCTTCATCTGACTGAGGCACGCCTCGTCCATTATCGTAGCTTACTCCAAGGTTATATTGCGCATCTGCAAATCCTTGTTCAGCTGCTTTCATGTACCATTTGACAGCTTCTCCATATGACTGAGGTACGCCTTGCCCATTCCTATACATTACTCCAATGCCAAATTGTGCATTTGCATATCCTTGTTCAGCTGCTTTCATGTACCATTTGACAGCTTCTTCATCTGACTGAGGTACGCCTCGCCCGTTCATATACATTAATCCAAGGTTGTATTGTCCAGCTGCAATTCCTTGTTCAGCTGCTTTCATGTACCATTTGACAGCTTCTTCATCTGACTGAGGTACGCCTCGCCCATTCATATACATTGATCCAAGGTTATATTGCCCAGCTGCAAATCCTTGTTCTGCTGATTTTCTGTACCATTTGACAGCTTCTTCATCTGATTGAGGCACGCCTCGTCCATTATCATAGTTTACTCCAAGGTAATATTGCCCATTTGCATTACCTAGTTCTGCTGATTTTCTGAACCATTTGACACCTTCTTCATCTGATTGAGGCGCACCATGCCCAGTCATATACATTACTCCAAGATTATATTGCGCATCTGCATTATCTAGTTCTGCTGATTTTCTGAACCATTTGAAAGCTTCTTCATCTGATTGAAGCACGCCTTGCCCATATTGATACATTACTCCAAGGTTATATTGCCCAGCTGCAAATCCTTGTTCTGCTGATTTTCTGTACCATTTGACAGCTTCTTCATATGATTGAGGCACACCATGCCCATTCATATACATTAATCCAACGTTATATTGCGCACTTGTATCTTCTTGATCTGCTGCTTCCATGTACCATTGGAGAGCTTCCTCATGCGATTGAGGAACACCTTGCCCTTTCTCATACTTCACTCCTAGGTTATATTGCGCAGTTGCATATCCTTGCTCTGCTGACTTTTCGAACCATTGGAGAGCTTCCTCATGCGATTTAGGAACACCTTGCCCTTTCTCATACTTCACTCCTAGGTTATATTGCGCAGTTGCATGTCCTTGCTCTGCTGATTTTTTGAACCATTGGAAAGCTTCCTCATGCGATTGAGGAACACCTTGCCCTTCCTCATACATCACTCCTAGGTTAGATTGCGCACCTCCATGTCCTTGTTCTGCTGCTTTTCTGTACCATCTGACGGCTTCCTCATGAGATTGAAGAACACCTTGCCCATTAGCATACTTCACTCCTAGGTTAAATTGCGCACTTGCATGGCCCTGTTCTGCTGATTTTCTGTACCATTTGAGAGCTTCCTTATCAGACTGAATTATGATTATGCCATAATCGTACGTTTTTCCAAGAATATGTTGTGCATCGATGTCGCCTTTTTCTGCTTCGCAGTGAAGCAATTGGATTGCTTCTTCTGATGATTTCGGAATGTTTACTTCTTGATTGCTGAACAGATCAGTGGCAAAATCGTGTGCATTTATCGTCCAAATGGAGTTTTGTTCTTGTTGTGGAAATTTGTTTGGATATATTTCATTATAGAATTTTATGTATGTAGAATAAAGTGTTTTCTTTGATTTATTGATTTCCAGTTTACTGGAATTGATCATAGCAAGATATTTTTGTATTTTTGCTGGTATGATACCATATCCTTTATTAGTTGCTGTCAAAAATACATAATAATTGAAAATATGTGGTGGCATTTCGTTTGAAAAGAAGAAAGTCAGTGCCATAATAAATTCTTGCACAGTTCTGTGCACAAATGAATACTCAGTTTTCGTGTGGTAGGAATTGTCTATTGTTTCTTCTTTTCTTATTAATCCAACATGTAATATTTCATTTAACTGAAATTTCTTCAAATCCGTGTCTGTATATGTTGTTTTAAATATGTCTTGCATGGCCATTGTTCCTAGCAAGTGCAGTTTAGGAAAATATTGGTAATTGTTTTGAATTACACGAAACTTGTCACTTTCATTATGTTCAAAGCCTAATAATCTGGCAACATCTCGAGTGGGATCACGTTTCTGATATCTATCTATCATCCACCAAATGATGTTCATGTAGAGCTCAACTTCAGTGCCATCAATTATTTTCTTGTGTAGAAGGCAAATAAAGATCAACATTAAGGGTGATTCTGAAAGCCTTTTTAAATTCTCGTTTTTGTTTAAGAGAGTTGTTACAGCCGCCGTACTTTGTGATGATTCTGTATCACTTTTTGCATTGAAATGTTTTGATATATACTCTTGCCTTTGTGATTCTGTCGTAAAGCCCATGATATCGGCAAATTTAAACCGTCCTTGGTTGCGAAGCTTTGACAAATATCCTTTTCGGGAAGTTATAAGAACATTGAATCTCAAGGGTTTACTTATTGGGCTATTGAAGTAATCGTTTAATTCTTGACATTGTTCCTCTAAAGAAGATTCATCATATCCATCCAGAAGCACTAAAATCTTGTGCGCTAAGTCGCATTCAGAATCATTGATGAACTGATGAAATACTTTATAAGCTTGCTTATAAAGCGTGACGTTCATGTAATGCATTATCAATTCTTCAATGTCTTTGAATTTGTGCTCGCGTAGTTTACGAAATTCTATATATAAGACAAGATCATAGTCACTCAATTGTGACTGCGTCCATTCATATGCAAGTCGCTGCATAAGTGAGGATTTTCCTATACCAGGATCTCCTTCTATAATCAGCATGTCCGCTTTGGCAAATGCCTTTTTCAGCAAAGTGGCATAATCTTCTGTCACTGTTGAATCATTTTCTAGTTTAAACGTCAAATTGACCCATTTGTCTTCAACATCAAAGAAGAATGGCGCTGAGAATTGAATTACACTCTGATAGTTTTTCGAATATATTCTTCGCAAGAAACTCTGAATGCTGAAATTAATAAAAACTCCTCGTATCATGAAATGCATTTTTTATGCTTTCATGGCTTCATTTTTGACAATTTGTCTGAAAGTGCGAGTCAAACAAAAAAGGAAAGCGTGGTAAGTGTCATTGGTATTGTGAGAGAACTATGATATAGTTTTAAATCTTAATGGACGCAATACTTACGTTTCTAACATTTTTTTCAGTTCTTCAGGAGTCGGTACAGCTGGTGAAGCAGGCGAAGCTTGGCTAAATATCATTAGATGTAATCAATTAAGTTTGTTAACGAGACATCAGACAAGATGTTCCCATTATTTTTCATTTATACAATCTGTATGAATGAGTGTATATCTTCAAAAGGTCGCCATCAATAAACAAGTGGCGATTGGGAAGATTAGGAAAATTAACGCATATCCTTCACGCAGTTGACACACATTTAGCACCATAAATATTTAGTAGTTACTGTTGTTCACTAACGCTGCTTCAGGTCATATTTTCATAAGAAATATTTAAATATACAGTGTCATCGTGAACATCACAAAATCTGTTCAAATTCCAGATGTAACCTGTTTAAAGGCTACATTAACAATAACGACAACCTGAATAAATTTAAATGGGTTTACATTACGCGCGAGCCCTATAATGGTATCTGTGGATTAGTACATATGTGCACAATTCTGATTCTTACCCAGTAACATGATAGTCTCCTAGAACGACGAATCCTCCATGAACTGGACCGCCCACCATCCTGCCCTGGTTATTTTGATTGTCAAAGATGTCGCTGCAAAATGTGTTCAAAATTACAACCAGTCTTTTCTGTCAACAAATTATAACTCGTGTTAGTAAATTCAGGAATGTCAGTAGAATCCTAAAACAACTACTGGGAGCAAATAATAAACGTTTATTGCAACGGCCACTAAGTGCGAGCTTATTAGCTGTACTGTAGCGTGATAGGTATTTCAAGGCACGATTGGTTATCATTCGAAGAAAACCGAACGAGCTCTTATAAAAATTCGGCTTACAGGCTTCCAGTCATCTTTTTGGGTACATACTTGGCTATTGTAAACATCAAGATGATTTTTAGTTGTGGGCAAAAAGTTGATTGTCTGCACGAAGGATACCGCGCATATCGTAAGAAAGTGCTGTACGACTAATACCGTATTTTAAGAAATAATGGTACACGCAAAAATAGTGGCACATGCAGAAATAGTGGCACAGGGTAGAGGGTGAATGAAACAATAGTGGCACAGGCAGAAATAATGGCACATGTGCCACTATTTTTTGCGTACTGATCAGGAATAGGACGATCTCAAAGACGATAGGGATGTAAGAAATTGTGATTAGGTGGTCTCTTTGTAGCTCTGATGCCAAGTTTTTAGCATGCTGCTGTTTTGTTCCCAAAAACTACCTTTAACCTGATTCTATTTTGTTCATAGAACTACCATTTTCAGGGTCTTAGTGATGATGACATATGTCGAGCAGGAGGTTGAAATAATTGTGGCACAGTGCCACTATTGCTTAAAATACGGTAGTTTAATGAAAAGTTTCAAGGAAAAAATCAGTTAAGACTTGAAGATTGTCCCTGACAGTTCGAAGTTTTCGTTTGCTGTGAATTATATTCCAATCATGAATATCAAGAATTTTTATTTTGCTTATCTGATATGTTGCAGAATGTCGAAAAAAATTGCTTTGAATTGATGCTGAAAAATAAACCTCGCATCCTAAAAATCATCCGTGATCATTATTTATACAGTTCAATGCAAGATTTGTCGAAAAATCGCACTACAAATATAATTGGTATTAACCGTAACCCTTTGGTTTGATTTAGGACGAATTCTTAAGAATAGTGATACAGAAATGTCTTGGAGGAATAAGCTAGCTCATAAAAAAATTCGACAATTAATTCACTCACGCTTTTTGTTGTTCTGCCATGGAACGTTCTGTCAGAAAAAGTGACGATTGCTGCCTTCACAAGAATTTGAGTATTCTGCGTCTTGACTCAGCTTATGAAACGTCACGTTTGAGACCAACTCGGTTGAATTGTCAGTGGGTTATACTTGGTCGTTGAATTTAAGAAAATTGATATCTGGAATATACTAATAGAATTTTTTCTGCAGTCATTTTATTTTACTTTACTTTGAGATCTTACTTTTTCTATCAAAGAAATTTTTCTGTATTACAGGTTCAGCTATGCAAACGCAATAGGCTGAATTGGCCCGATTATTGAATTACATACAGCGCCCTCTTATGAAATGATCTTTTAGTCGGTAAAACAAAATAAAATATCCGCAGAATTTCGCATGAAATAGGGCAAAATGCCGACAAAACAGTGTTATAATAAAGAACAGAAAATAAAAACCCAGTTCTAAAAAAGTTCCTTTTGGACTTGCACTCACGCGAGTGCACTTCACCGACAAAACAAGTGGTTTTCTCAATCAACTGTGTAACGTAAAGACTGGGTATAAGACTGCACCGCGCCGAACTGGAGACACGTTACCCGCAGTTCTGTGTTTTAACCCAGTCCTCCCCCAGTCGCTCCAGCCAATCGAGATCGTTTATCAATGTCTGGCGCAGCACTCAACATTCGTGCTCATGGCAAGGATGGCGCCCATTTACTCAAACGCGCCTTTCTTTTCAAGAAAGACTGGGCTAACGATTGAGCTACGCTAACAGCTAGTTTGTCCAATAAAGCATTGGGCAGCTTATTATAAACATGATTTTATTCGTCCCGATTCGGCAATACGTCTTCTCTTAAATATTTTCTTTATAATAGCTTCAAAGTCACACTTGTCCAAGGGGTCTGGAGACTAATTCATAAATACACAACGAACTGCAATGATGCGCTATGCATATTTTATCTGACGATTTATGTGACATTTGAACGGTAATGTGCAAACTACCCATTATTATCCACCCTTTTTTAAAATGTTGCGTGAAATAAAGAGCAGCTGAGCCCGCTATTCTGCGGGGTTTTTGCTAGTTGTGAGAAAATTATCAGATTTCTTTTCGAGTGTTTTAAAAACGAAAGTGACCCTCGGTTTACTATTGTGTGATCTAGAGATTGTCATATTACATTCAACGATTCGTCAGATGCAACTTCTGCCCCTTGCACTAAAATTCGCACGTCAAGAAAAGTAAACAGTAAAGAGATCATACACTACTGCACTCGGTTAAAAAAAGAAGTAGAGTGAACAGTGGTCCAATCGCACAGATGTTAAATATTAGGGTCAAACCCAAAAATTATTCCTGCACTGATTGTTGCCTGATCAGTCCCTTCTTAGCATGACCACCGCGCTAATATTTAGTGTGCCTCCAACATAAAACATATGAGAAACGAAGAAATTAGACTGACCAACTGTGGCAACCGGGAAAATTTGGTTGATTGAATTCATATGGTTAGACGGTTGTTGGACTGTTTCGACTTGAATTCTGATCTTAGCCGATACTTAGAACTTGAATTCAATCGCGATTCAGCCTTGCTCGAAAGAGATATCGCTAGAATATAAGCAGCGATTGATTGAATATGAATAGTTTCTCGACGTTTGATGGAAGGCGATATTGTTGAACGTGACGATATTTGTTGATCGAACAAAGAAGAAGCAGAATGGCGGGGACGGGTCCGTTCTCATTCGCTCAGCAGCAGTCGTTGGCGAAGGGGGTGTCGGCGGCGGCGAGCGTCACCAACCTACCTATCCTCAACCAGCTCGATGTACTCATGAAGACTCTCACAGATTCGGCTCAGCGTAAACTCGTCTTTTTAACATTTCCTTTTCCAGTTGCCTATGTGATACTTTTCAGGCGACGATTTAAAGCTCAAAGCGTTGCAAGAAATAAGCAATCATTTTGAAGCTCTCGCTCCGACTGCTGCTTATCCACCGTTGATGGACAGTTTAATTCGTGCATTTCTCAAGCTGTTCAATGAAACTGTGCCTCAGTTTATTGGCGAAAACAATACACAGGCAAGTTTCTCTTCATTTTGTTATTGAATTGCCAAAACGACCGAATTTGGTTAATGGAGATAGTTTGCGTCAGTTTAAACATAATGTTTTAAAAAGGAATGAATTGGTTAGTAAATCGACATATCCGAATCACTTTTGAATGCTTATGCATTTCAGCGCATGACATTAATTGAATAAGACGTTAATCTGTTGTGAGGCCGAAATAGTCTGTGTTTTGGCAAAACTAATGGGATATCCATCATGTTTAATAATGTGATTGTTTTCAGCAACTGCGAAAATTAATGCTAGAGATGACGAATCGCATGCCTTGTAATGATTACTTGAAGCAGTATGGCAAAGCAATTCAGCAGCAGATGTTCAAGATAATTCAGACGGAAAATGAAGAAAACGTCATGATCGCATTGAAAATTGTTACCGAACATCAGAAACAGTTTCGCCCGCAATTTTCAATTGAGGTCAGTCGGCTTCTGTTTACTTCATTTGACAAATTATTACTCGTTGATGTATTCAAAAAAGGAATTTTATGGAGTTATTTTAGTGAAAAGGGTGGAATCGTTTTCGAATTATTTCAAAAAAATTGATAATGAAATTCAGTTCAATTCAAATACTAGAAATATCGCATCTCAATGATGACATTTCTTATTAACAGCGTCACTTTCCAGCGCGATTTTCTGCTTATTCAGTATTGCTCTGTTAGTAAAAGCAATAATATATTATCCGTCCTTACAGGTCCAACAGTTCCTTCATTTCTGCAAGGGATTATATCGCGATCTACCTCAGTTACTGCCGAGCATATTTGAGCCTCGACGCAACATTCGTGTCAACGAGATACAAGAGTTGCATATAGAGCAGGCTTTGGCACAAGCCTTCTGCGTCACCCCCATTCAAACTGAGCAGAAACACCCCGACGGCAGTCCTGTCGTGGTAGGCCTTCTCGTTCTCGGCATATAGTTCGGGTCACGCCACGTTTGTAGAAGATCATTCGTGTTATGCGTAAACTATCAGTAATCGTATGCTTCTTGCTTGTTAGGGCGCGGAAATTTGAATAGTTTTAGCTATATGCTGCGAAATTATCACTTGTATAGGCTCATTTCCTTACAGAACGCTATAGGAATGAACACTTTGTAGTCAAAACTATCGTTTACCATGTAATAGTTGTTTTGGCGCATTGCCATGGCTCAGTTAAAAAAGAACAATTTAACAGTGGATATTTTTCAGTATACGTTGTTGCCGCGCGGTGTTCAAAGCCTGAAGGTGCTAGCGGAGCTGCCGATTGTGATCGTATTGCTGTATCAAATTCATCGAACGAATGTTCAGAACGACATAGCGGATTTCATTCCTCTCATTCTGAACATGGTCAACCTCTGCCCGAGTCGCGAACAACGGTATGAAAATGAACTGGTGCATGCTCAAATACAATTTTGAATCATCTTTCATAATAATTTGTCACTTTGCTTCTATTTCATCAAGCTTTCATTCCATTATGTCATCTTACATTCAATTTCGTCACACTAGCGTTGAAATTGAATACAAAAGACACAAATTATGATGAACGTCATTTTAATTTATCGTTGCTATCTTTTAGAAATCATCCGAACTTCAATCGCGAGCTTTTCATCGAGTTCCTCAGCGCTCAGGTCAAAGCGCTGTCCTTTTTGGCGTTTCTCACAAGAATGTTTCACGTAAGTCTTTAATTTCAATTTTCTGTTAGCTTTTATTGCAAATTCTCTTATTACATTCGACCACAGCATCGGTACGATTGATTACGCGACTGTTTTATTCACTTTAGAACTTAAAAAACTTGATAAGCGCCCTATGATGAATTTTTAACTGAACTCAAACCCGTCAACAATGTGTTTCTGCAGCTGATCTAGTGTCATTTTCGCATGTCGAAAGTACCACCGGGGTTTTCCGGTATAGTCCCGAATCATCCAGCATATGTTATCGTGCTGTGATGAATTTTTTTGAGCGGCAAGGAATCATCCCTGCCTCATGCGAGTCAATTTAGGAAATGGTGCAAGTGCACTCTGGATCATTGGTGCAGGGCATCATGCAGTTGTTGGAGCACTGTCCGCCCGAAGTAACGCATCAACGTCGCGAGCTGTTGATGGCCACCCGCCACTTGCTCGGCTCCGAGCTCCGCGTCAAGTTCGTTCCCCATCTGCCCAAGTTGTTCAACGAAAATCTCATGATTGGCAGTGGATGGACGGCGAATGAAACGCTCAGGTTGGTTTGGGTAGAGGGATTTGCGGCGCCTGTTAAACTTCTTACTTAATAATTTGTTACGTAATATCGTTTTTTGCTCAAACCGGTCGGATTATACATTTTTATTCAAGTTTATTTGAAAAAGTTAGCCACTTATTGGTTTGTAAGGTTATGTCGTTTTTACTCAAAGCCGGTCAGTTTCTACAAGCACGACATCGAACTTTTACCACAAAGATGGGCCTATCTTATCGAAAGAGAGGGTGACTATGCTGTGGATTGAAGTTTAACGGTTTTGAACGATTCTTTTTTCCGATATTAAGAACTACAATGCTAATTTTATCATATCCATTTTGAAAAATTTTACTCTGGATAGAAGTAATCGCGGTAATTTTCAGACCGTTGGTGTTCAGCATGCTGGCCGATTTGGTGCACCACGTGCGCCAGCAGCTCAATTATGTCGCTTTGTCGAGTTCTGTGCATCTCTTCTCACGATGCATTCACGACCCCACGTTACCGGCCTATGTACAGGCTATGTGCTGCAAGTTGATGCTCAATCTCGTCGAATGCATCGTCAACACTACCGAACGGCATCCCGATCAGTCGGTCGGTGACGAATATTCTAATGCTTTTTAGTGACTTTATGGATAGGATTCGATTGCAGATTCGAGAGCTCTTGTTTTACATGCTCGAAGTGTTCATTCGCAAGTTTAAAGTCGTCGCTGTGCAGCACCTACCCGCTATCATGGAGAAACACTCGGCCACGAATGGCGAGGAAGTTGCAAGCAAAGTTAACGGTATGGCATTGGGGTTTTAACGGGAAATTTGGCTAGAATACTGTAGTCTTGTTGCAGTGGGGTTTTGATTATTGAGTTTGGGTTGTTCAATTTAATATGGGGAGTGTTTTTTGTGCACGAGGCGCGGCGCTTGTTGGCTTAAACTGTGCTCTCAGATAGCCGGTGTTTTTGTCTGTTTCTTATTATAAGTACAATCAATTCGAATACAGCTTTTCACTCGACCCCTCGGTGCTATGCTAAAGCCGTTATTATCTGTGTTATTCTTAACGTTGTTTTTAATTTTTTACACATTTAAAAGTTTTTCCTTTTACATTGTGAAACGTTTATTTTCACGTGGGCTGATCGGTAGCGCGGTTCATCGCAGTTTATAAATTGCATTGCAGGCAACGATGCGATTGAGAAAGAGAGCGAGCCGGACGCATCGCCTGCAGAGCCCGAGAAACGCGATGAAGAAGTGCCCGAAGAGCAGAAGACAACCGCTGTTGACAGTGAAGACGCCGGAGTCGGCACATCCGACGATTCGTCAGGGACCATCGCCCGGGTAAGACGATCTATAGGAGCAATTTCTTAACGAATAACAAGACAATGAATTAGTGGTCCTGTAGCCATAATGGTCAGTAGCGTGGACATTTCAGCGAACGTGCTGAATCAAGTTTTGCACAGTAAATGTGCTACGCAGTTTCCTGCTGTTCTCTGTTACTGACTAAGAAATTTCACGATAACTTCGGTATTTCGCTTTTCTCTTTCTCTACAATGCACGATTTAGACGGCGGGTCAAGTGACGGCGGTCTACTGGGGAGTGGTGGCCGCGCCGATGTCCGTTCACGACTGTCGAAGTTTGGTCAAAGTGCTCGTCGGCGGCGCGAAGACGACCATTTGGGGAATTGGCAACGCTCGTGTGACCGGCGGTACGTCTTTGCCGTTTTTTTGTCAATGTTTGCCGATCAGTAATAGAAAATGTTAGATTGAATAAGGCAAACTGCTATGAAAGTCGATATCGCTTCTTTTTATCAGTTTATGTTAGGGTTGTAACGGGGACGGGGAATTCCCCGTTCCCCGGGGGGATTCCCCGTCCCCGTCCCCGGAATTTAATTTTGTTCCCGTCCCCGAAATTCCCCGTCCCCGTTACAACCCTAGTTTATGTACATAATGATCAAGAAACGACTTGAATTCTTGGTGAAAAATGGTAATTTCATACCGAAAAGCGAGCTCGTCTTTGCCAACTACGGTGCATGGCAAGATTTCTTAATTATGATCGATAAATTCTGACCGTAAAGAATGGTGTGAAGCTGTATGATCGAATACCTTACAGACAGCGGGAAGATTTCACCCGAGAAGGAAACGGAGCTATTCTTTCGCCTTCTGCGTTACGGTATTCAGTGCCTCGACATCTACACGATCATGCAGGCAGCGGGGATGCCGCAGGGCACGTACCAGCGGTCCCATCCGTACGTTATCGCGGCTGCTTTAAGCGCCAAAGCGCCAATATGCCACGAATTTTCAGAACGACCAGCGTTCGCTCGAAGGAGGAGAAGGAGGCGCTCGATCATTTCGCCAGCGTCGTAAGTCCAACACTGTCATATCTCTTCCTTCTACCCCGTTATATTTTCTCTCTTTGCAGTTTACTATGCTAAATCCCATGACGTTCAAAGAAATCTTCGCCAAGAACATCGAGGTGCGTTTCCGCTGTCACGTTGACGCGTTAGTTCTAAATATTTAAACTATATCCTGATTCAGTTTCTTATCGACCGAATAGCGGGCAACTACGCGTTGCAACTGATCTGCAATTCCTTTTTGGTGAATCCGCTGACTTCGGCCAAGTTCGGCAGCATTCTCGTGGAATACTTGTTGGAAAAGTTACCCGAGATGGGCGGTGAGTTTTCGGCAGTCGATGCGCATTTAATAGGTGCAGTGTTGTGAGCAATCAATTTTTAGTGAGCAACGACCGCGCTGTACTCTATTTGAAATTGTTCAAGCTGGTCTTTACCTCTGTCTCCTGCTCGCAGTCGACTGGATGCGTTGAAAATGAACAGATGCTCAAGGTAAGTTGGTTGACAGAAGTGTTTATAATCGAGATTATTTCTTTAATAACGGGAAGAACAATGACTGAATTCAGCGAACCGTTTCAAAGGTTCGCACCGCATCATTCTGTTGTTTTGTGCGTGTATAAATTGAGAATAGATTATGAATCTTGACGAAAAATGAGTCTTGCCATCTTCTTTTTGATGAAAAAATGTTTTAAATTCGAACATTTGCCTCGATTGTAGCCGCATCTGCACCGGATGGTTCATCGATCGATGGAGCTGGCACTGAAAGGCAAAGAGCCGATCAACTACTTTCTGTTGCTGCGCGCTCTGTTCCGTTCGATCGGCGGCGGCAGCCACGATCTACTCTACCAAGAGTTTCTACCACTACTTCCGTCGTTACTGCAACGTGGGTTGTTCTGTGTGCATTTGTGGCAACGGCTGAATGTTTTCAGAGCTGAACCGCCTACAGAGTGGCTCGCATAAGCAGCAAATGCGCGAGCTCTTTGTCGAATTGTGCCTTACAGTGCCTGTTCGCTTATCCTCCTTGTTACCGTACCTTCCTTTGCTCATGGATCCTCTCGTATGCGCGCTCAACGGCAGTCAGACGCTCGTTCAGCAGGTTTGTTTGCATTTTATTTTTCGAAGTTATTGAAAGTATGTGTTATGTTTTGTTGGACAGCGAGTAGATAAGACGGAATTTGAACGATTTAGTTTTCTCTATGTTGGCTCCGTCGTACTTTTTACAATTTTAAACGAGACGAAATCGGTAAACTTCGTTCTTATCCTTAAATCTCATTATAGTTATATTAGCCAAAAAGAATAGATCTGCCTACGTTTATGAGAGAGGAGAGCGGGGATGTTGTGGCGAAAATGTTATATCAAAGGCATGATTGCAGGGCTTGCGCACCCTCGAGCTGTGCGTGGACAACCTGCAGCCAGAGTACCTCTACGAGCACATGGCGCCTGTGCGAGCAGCGCTAATGCACGGGCTGTGGCACACGGTCGGATCCACAGGCGACGAGGCGGCATCCTTGATCGCCTTCCGCATCCTGGGAAAGTTCGGCGGGTCGAATAGGAAGATGCTCAGCGATCCACAAACGCTCACTCACCGGACGGATCCGGAGATGGGTGGGCCCGCCATCGCCATCCTCTACCACGACATGACCCAGACCGCCTCCTCCGTGCCCGCCGCCGACCCGCCGCCCGCGGGGTCCGTCGTCGCAAAGATTACTATGGCCGATGCAGTGAAGTCCGCCATGGAACATTTACGCTCCGACAGCGCCGAACCGGCCGCGAGAAGAGAGTCGTGGCTGTATGTGAAAGCGCTGCTGCTCGCCGCGTTGAAGCCGTCTGATAGGCGGCTTCTCGAGGATGATCGACTGAGCAAGCACTTGCTGGCGCGGTGAGTTTTTGTCGTTCTTATGATATAGCTAAAGTGTTCGCGAGGAAGAAGAAATCTTAGATTGAATGAACTGCTTCGAAAATCGATAGCGCTTCTTTCAATCATCTTATGAACGTAAAAACTAAGAAATGTTATTATTTTTGGTGAAAAACGATATTTATGCACCGGAAAGCGAGCTCATATTTGCTAGCTACGGTGCCTGACTCAGTTTTTTTCTTTCTCTTAAAGACAATTTGACAATACTTTTCTTTACATGAGATATTATTGCAGACTGGAAGCGATTGACACGAGTGCGACGACGCCGAGAACGAGCGCGGTATACCGCTGCTCCGATGAAGCGTCTCGTTCGATGTTTCTCGACGCCCTCACTGCTGTTTTCTGTAAGCCTCCCTCACCATTTTACCCATTAAAACGCACTATTCTTTCAGTCGCCGTCGTCGCTAAAGATTTGCGATCCGAAGTGCTCAGCTTTTTCAACGCCATCGTTCGTCAGCTTACTCTGCAAGCTATTTTCGAACAGACTGGTCAGTTTTGAGCCGCCATTTGTCGCTGTCAAACTTTCTTAGCTGTGATGTTTTGTAGGCGGCGAGTACAGTCGCGATCCCACGGAACAACAAACTCACATGGACGGCGGCGTGTTGGTGGACGCGATCGCGAACGCGCTGGCCGACAGTTCCAAGGATTTCTGCCACTCGGCGATCGTCGCGCTTCGCTTCATGAAGGACACGGCGTCGGCGGCCTTCGGCAGCGTCGAAAAGGTAACTTCGAGTTTTGAATGACTTGTTTATACGATGAACGTTCAAAAAGTTAATTTTCATTTACATAACAGATCCATCACAAAGCTTATTACTTATTTTTCACCCTAGTGACCGTTTATCACAAAACAATTGTCATCTCTCTTTCTTCAACTCTGCTGGCCTTCTCTATATAAGGCTAAACATTAAGCCGCCACGACAAACAACCGATATATAAAGTTAAGAAACTTATATTCATCCGTTGAGTGTTGCAGGCTAGCAAGCTCCCATTGTTCCGTCACATGCTCGACTCGCTGTGCGGGTTGTGCTTTCGACACGCGTGGTACGCTCGTCTGGGCGGCTGCACGGGCCTGCAATACTTCCTGGAGAACTTTCCAAAGTCGCTGGCGCAGGAAAACGCGGTGACGATTCTGTGCGCGTACATGGAGGTGATGGTGGGGCTGTCGGACGAGGTGTCGAGCGGCGCGTTGGACATGGCCGTGCACGGCGTCGAGCTCCTCTTGAAGACCTGCTTCAAGGACGGCGACTTTCCCGTCGCCGACAGACGTCGTCTCGTCGCGTCCATCCTCGTGCAAGTCGTTCGTCGGATGGACTCGCCCGATCAGTTTCTCCGTCAACAAGTCAGTTCTGCTCGCGATCGATGTTGATGCTATGAATAATACGTTTTAGTGCGTGTCTGTGGTGGAACAGTTGGCGACGCTCACTGGCGAGACTGTCATCAGCGTTCTCTCGCTCGTCAAGAAGGAGCTCAACGACTTTCTCGATCGTGGCCAACGCGACTTCTCAACGATGTCGATGGCTAGCCAGATTGGATTCATGGTATCGTTTGATTGGTTGTGCTTGAACTGTGTCTTTTTTGGCGAAAAATTGCTTCCTTGCTCGTTGAAGAATCTTGTCATTCGTTTGCAACAAGGGGACATTTTGAATGAAAAAATAGGTCATTAGGAAGGGGACATTTTTTCGAAAAACCTGCTAGTTAAAGTTTGTATTGCTATATCTCATTTGTCTTCTGTGTTTTAATTGTAAGTACCATTTTTCAGGATGCATTCGCTTATCTTCACACATTAGACCCACTCTTGTTCACGTTCGACTTGGACGACGACAGTCAAAAGTGTTTCGCCGATGCGGTACGTCGCAACCATTTACACTAGAACTCTAACTCGTGTGTTTATTGCAGTTGATAAAGCTGTGCAAGACGGACGAGTCGGTGCTGGAGAAGATACCGACGTACAAATCGTCGATGGGCACGACAACGACCAACAACACGGACTTGATCTCCCTCAAGTGTACCGCGATTCGTACGTTGTCGTTTCGCTGTAGGACCGGAATATGTTTGAAAGAGGTTTTGTGCAGGCGCGGCGGTCGCGTGCTACATCGCCGCCATTCAGCCGGTGACGGTGGAGATGGAGACGAACGCAGGCGAGGATGGTGAGGATGAAATCCGGACGATTACGGATCGTCAGCAGCTCTTCCTGACTGCGCTCAAGGCGCTCACGCACGGCCACGCCAAGTTGCAGGACGAGGCTTTTGCCGCGCTCCGAATGGTCAGTTTTTGAGATTTCTTATGGATATGGTAATTTGAACGATCATGTGACTGATAATGCTAATTTTAATTCGAATGGTAGTGTGAATGATAACTCGAAAGATAATGCGACTGTTAATGCAAATGATAACGCAAGAGTTATTGTAAATGATAATGCGAATGATAACCCGCATGACCAACGCGTTTCAGGCGATGAAGCGTGTCCCCATGGAGAGAAACGTTCTACATGCTGAGATGCGCCCCGTTCTCCTCAACCTCAGCGAGTACAAAACGCTCAGTCTCAACGTCGTCAAGCGACTGCTCTACCTCACTCGGCTATCGCCCAATACTTTCAACGAAAAGTTTTGCGACCAGATATTGGTAATGATTTTTGCGTTTCGTGTGCTGTTTTCGAGACTTTGTGATGAGCGCATTTTGTGGTACAAATTTTTGAAATGATCTTAAGTAGTTCAAAGTTGTTTCTACTGAATGGACAGAAAAAAACTGAAATGAATTTTCGTTAGTTAAGGAAATTGTGGGAGGTAGGCATTTAAAACAATTATGAATCTAAACAAATTTGAGTGCGATTCCCCGGTCAATCGTCAGATCGGTACAAAATGTCTTCCTCCCTAGTTATTTTATTCAAAGAAATTAGTATCGATCTGCACATGAAACAGTAAACTAGGTGAAACACCTGCAGGAAATCGATATTAATAACGATATTATTCAAGTGTTATTTTGGACGAATGTGATAGAGACTGTGTATTCCCTCCTTTCCAGGTACATTTGAAGAAGTGGGTGGAGAGTGCGCTGGTGCAGCAGGGGACGGCGAAGACGACGGACGAGATTAAGGCGTGCGAGATAGTGCTCGAGATATTGCACGAGACGCCGGCTGCATCCGCACGCTTCATCGACGTCGTCATTCCCATGATCACGAAAGCCGAGTCTCAGCTCAATCTCGAGGTATTTTTCATCTCAGAATCGAAATTTAAGGGGAACTGCGGTCACCTTAAGCTGATAGGAATGTATTAAATATTTTTTAAGCTCCCTATGACAAGTTACTTAGGGGAACGTTAATTACAATATAAAGAGATATGATTTCGTAGGGAGATTTTGATAGGTAGCTGAAAACAGTATACAGTAAATTCTTTTTTGGCTGGAGGTGACCGCAAATTCCCTTTAAATGAGCTAATCTTCGCTTTTCAGCCCGGCATTAACTGGCGTATTCCGCTGCTTCGCTATCTGATACGGTATCCGTTGGAAACAATACAGTTTTTGGTCCAAGAGAACAACATGCGTGTGGAAGCGTGTCGCGGGCTGTTCTTGGTACGTCCAATTTATTTCATTTCATTATTATTAACGCATTCAAGCTATGCGTAGAAGGGTTTCGAAGCGATTGTTTTGAGATCTAGCATTTAATTTTCTGCGAGTCCATTTTGAAGTAAATCGTCCGATTCATTGACGGTTATTTTTAGTGGCTGATCAAGCAGGAAGAAAGCGGACCATTGCGACAGATTCTCACTGAAGATCCGTCATTCATCAACAACTTACTGAACGGTCAAACAACGGTGAGTTTTGGGCAAGATCTTGTAAGTTCTAGTAACGATACTATTGCGCTTGCTGTTCAGGCAAACAACCAGGATGTGGCATCCGAAGTGCCCCTGTCGTCGCTCGAAGTGTTGGCACTCCGCTTGATTTCGGCGCTCAGCAAACGAGACCCCGAGTGGATTGCCAAAAATCAGCACCTCATCAATCGCATTCGATCGCTTTGGAATGATGAAAAGTTCAAGGCGCGTTACAAATCTGTACGTTTGCTCATCTTTCTCAGTTGAATTTTGCTAATTTTCATCATCGAGTTTCTTATGAACGCCGATAATTCGTGTGAGAACAGTTGCGCGTATAATGTAAGATGTCAAATGTTGAGAATATTCGGATTTTTCTATGCAGGTGTGAAAGAATTAATAATTCATTCTTGAAAGTTGAACGATTGCATCGAATGATAATATCGTTTAGGAGTCGAGTGACCACACGAAATTCGAAGCGCCAAAGTTGGCCGTCAAATGTATGCTGCGATACTTTCGGTACGAATGCTCATCTTCCCCTTTGACCATCTTCCAAATTGCGTAACTATTTAGCACCAATCCCAACGACATCGACCTGCTCTTCGACATTTGCCAGTGTTTCGTCGGTCGGCTTAGCACCGATTTCAGTTTCGTACGCTCTTTTCTCGAGAACGAAGTTGTTGCGGTATGGAATTTTTATCATTATTTATCATTTTATCAAAGATAAATTATTGTATGCAATTATAGACGTACACGGTGGAATGGCGACGACTGGCCTTCAAGCGAGCCGTCGATTTGTACGTCGGCGATTACGCGAAGAGCGGCGGCCCGACTTTGATCGTCAAAATTCTCCAGTACGTCATCCTGCCCTGCCTCGCGTTCTCTTTGGAGCACGGCGATGGAGACAAGGTCGGTTTTGCGCAGTTTTGTCGAAATTTGTTGGTCAATAACAAGAAATCGAGCCACACATCGTAGTTGGCAAAGATGATCTTCGCTTTTCGGTGCTTAAACACCCTTTTTCACCAACAATGGTTGTCGTTTCTCGCTTTTTACATGTGTATATTGATAGAAAGAAGCACTATCGACTTTCGAAGCAGTTATTGCATTACTCAATCTAAGATTTCTTGTAACTGATCGAGAAATTTTTGACTCTACATTGCGTCGGCATTTTGCTGATCGTTTTATCATTCCATCTTATCATATCATTTTTATCATTCCTATTTCAGCTGATTGGCAGCCTACCCGCCCCTGACGAGCAGAACAACGAGAACCTTGTGTCGCTCTTCGTCTCGCGCGTCATCGACAATCAGAAGAGCAAGGGCCAACTCCCCGACGGCCTCCACATCATGCTGTACCAGCTGTCTTGTCTCTTTGTCGAATTTGCTCCACAGCACATTCACGACAGCAGCAGCAAGTTAGTCGTGTTTTTTCTGTTGGGATTTGTTATCATTAACAAATAGAAGACAACGGTCGACGCGTTATAGGGGACACGGGGTACAAGAATGAGGAAGCACGGGAAGGAAGTACCGTATTTAATGGGGCCTCAAAGGACCCATTTCATACTACTTTTGTAATCGGAACTGTATCTTTCTCAGTTGCCTTAATTATATCGGTTTTAAATAGAACAGATGTCTAAATCAGGTCCAAGTAAAAAGTGCTCCTTTGTTTGATAATCAGAGATAATCAACTTTCAATCTTTCGCAAGAAATAATACTTTCATATCATTGACAGTCACTCTTTGTAGGAAGCAAGGCTCGCGTTTGCGCACTTTCATGCTGTTCGCTTGGCCGTGTCTCCAGCAAAACAGCCAACAGGATCCGACCACGAAGTACACCGGCCATCTGCTAATCGCCCATATCATTGACAAGTTTGCCATCAACCGAAAGATCGTCTTGCAAGTGGGTTTTGGCGTTAATTTTGTTGTCACTGCACACTTTCAAGGCGTTTATGCGAATGTTTTCCAGGTATTCCATAGTTTGCTAAAGGCGCACCAGCAAGATCCGCGCGGCGTAATCCGCCAGGCGTTAAACATACTTACACCGGCCGTGCCGTTAAGGATGGAAGACGGCTACTTGCAGCTGATGACCTTCGCCAAGAAGATAATCATCGAAGAAGGGCACACACCCGCGCAACTCTTTCATTTACTGTACGCTCTTTCTTATTTATGAACTGTTGTGTCCTTGCACCTGGGGACACTTAAGTTCCATTAGTATGACACTGAAGCTACTAGCACTACTTTATCTCGGGCTAACAGGGGAAAGGGGGAACGATAGAGCAACCCATACGCGTCGCACATTTCGGGTAAACCTTTCGTAATGACAGATTGATTACGGTAAGAATGTCATCGCGTGTGGAATCCATGAGGAGATAGAATAGGAATTATTGGTGTGGTAGTAATGGAATATTCAATTTTAAGGCAAGTCATTGTTCGTCACTACAAAGTGTACTATCACGTTCGCCATCAACTGACGCAGTACCTGATGAACGGCATTCAAAAGCTGGTCACGTCCCAGGGAACGGTGGAAAATCGCAAGTTGGCGGTGGACGTTTGCGAAATGGTGATCAAATGGGAGTTGTATCGGTTGAAAACGAGTCAACAGAGCGACCAGCCAACGGTGAGCATTGGAGTGTTTCGATGCGCTGGTGCAACTAGTTGATGTTTAGTCGGTGACGGATCCTGAAATCGCCCAGCTGCTCAAATCGCCGTCGACCAGCAGCGAACAACAGAACGGCGACAAGAAAGCTTCTACCTCTCAGCCACAGGTGCCCGAGAACAACAATCCTATCGAGAAACTCTACGTCGACCAAGTCGTCAACATATTGGTCAGAATGGCCGCACAAGTGCCCGAAGCCGTAGGTTTTTTGTTGCAGTTTTTTGATGGTTTATCGTCAAGATTTAATTCCGAAATGTATTTGAACATTTTCGCTCTTTGATACTTCAAAATGAAAATATTCATAATTCACTCTTGGTCATCGTATGGCAAGCGCCATCTGGACTTTTTAATTATTTCAATAAAAGACCAAAATTCCTTTTCTTCTTACTGACGATGAATTTAAGACAAATATCTTTGGTTTTTTAGGTCGGCGGCAGTAGCGGGGGTCAAGCGGCGAGCGTGGAAGCGCTGAACAAACGCAGCCTGCAGCTTCTCAAAGTGGCCCTCAAGACGGACATCTGGGGTGATGTGGCCACTGTCAAACTGCCGTGGATGGAAAAGGCGCTTGCGACCGCTGACCCACAAACATATCGCGACCAGACGCAGCAGAATTTCGTCCAGAGCTATATATGCCTCGACGTCCTCGCCTACTTAGTCAGCATCTTGGTAAGAATTTGGGTTTTTTCGGTCGAGTCTGCTTTTGATTGGAAAGAATGCCGAAATTTTTCAATTATATAATTTGTGAAACTTTGCAACATCAGTCAGTTTTTTTTGGGAGTTGTTATAGTCTGTTTCAAATCTTTTCGAGAGTTTTTGGAGATATGCTGATTATTGAGAGGTTCATTTTAGCCGCCGGCACACGTGGTTCCGACGATCAAGCAGTGCCAGCGCGGTATTATCAGCTGTCTAAGTTGTCCGAACAGCAGTGTTGTGCGCAGTCTTTACGCACTGATCACTCGTCTTTTGGCCGTCACCAAGAGCTCGCCCGGCGGATTAGACGATTTGGAGATGCTCAACCAGTATATTGCAAAATTCGTCAACGACTCTCTCATCAACTATGAAAAGTTAGTTGCCTTCCACTTTTCTTGCAAATAAAGCCCATTTTTAATGCTTCATTTTGAAAAGCGGTGAAAGATTTTTTGACAAATGTTTCATACTGCTAGGGATTGATTGGAATGTCGGAAAACACTAAAACTGCGCCCTTTAAATACTTAAAGCGCGCCCTATGTTTTCGTGGTCCTCAAGCACGCCCTATGTTTGATGTTTTCAGTAAGTTAAGGTCAAACAGGGCACGTTTTAATTGTTGTCCGGAATGTCCGTTTAAAAAATTTGTTCTATTACAGGATGCTGGGATCGAACGTGGCGAGTCTGTTTGGAACAATGACGCTCCTGAAGGCGATGTGCACAGCCCATCCGTCCTACCTCGACCGCGTCTGCTTGATGCCGTTCGTGAAGACGCTGCAGAAGCTAGTCCGTGAACATACCACTCCTATGCAGAGCGAAACAGTCAAATGTAATCATCTCTCCGCTTTCTGGAGTCAATATCATAAAACTTTTGAGCTGTTGAGAATTGAGAAGTGAGGCGCGCGCCCATTGGTTGAAATTCAAAACTGACCAATCGGCGTGCGCCTCAATTCCTCACTTCTGAATTCTCAACAGCTCAACAGTTTTATGAAAATGGCCCTATATGGAACAACTCACCGTTGAGCGCGGTAAATATTTCAGCTGCCGCCGACATTATCTCACTGTGTTTGGAACTGATGCGACCCCGTCTCGATGCCCTTCCAGCTGAGACCCGCAAGTTGGTCACTCAGAGCATCTTCCTCCCCCTCATCGACAAGTCCCCCAGTGCACGCGTCGTCAGTATGATCATTAAAATCGTCGATGAATGGATCAAGAACATGGATAAGGTCAGTACTGGCTATTTCATGCGTTTTTTATTAGTTTGGTTTCGCTGAGGTCGACATTTTGTTGCGCCTCGCTGTGGCCATGCAGTTACTGAGGATTTTTCATAAATTAAGCAACAAGAAATTATGAGATTTGATGGTTTTTGTAATAGGCGTAGCGGCGCACGATGAAAGTTCGACCCGAGCTAATAGATATCGCTCCCTATCTTCCTAATTTAAAAGCTGGGAACTTCGACGAATCATTTTATTTTGATAGATTGAAAAAATTGAGAATTAAATTGATGAAAAAATTTTCAGCCTATATCGGCATTGTCGCTACTGGGCAAGCTGATGGTGAACTTAGAGAAGCGCTTCGGCAACGAGAAGGAGCTGCACAAGGCCTTCCTGGGCACAGTGCTGCACGTATACGAGACGCCCGCCTTGCGTACGGGCGATGTGGTCGCCAAACTCGAGCCCGCCTTTCACGCCGGCCTCTGCCATCCCGATCCTGAGATGCGCGCCAAGTTCTTCGCCGTCTTCAATCGCACCATCTCGCGCAACCCCTACGAGCGTCTGTGGCACGTATTCTGCATTCAGAACTGGGAACCGATGCAGCGGCAGTTCTGGGTGAAACAGTGCGTCAATGTGAGTGGTATACCTTGCGAACTCGCATTTGTCAGAATTTGACTGAATGTGTCCGATTTTATCCAGATTTGTCCGAATATGTTCGCTTTTGTCAGAATCTGTCCTAATTTGTTCAATTTCGACTGAATTCGTTCAGCTTTATCCCACTTTGTTAGAATATGTCAGAATCTATCCAAATTTGTCCGAATTTCTTCGAATTTGTCCGTAAGAAAACTTCGCTCATCGTTCACTTTCAGTTGATGCTCGCCGCCGTCGACGATCCGGGACCGGTTGTTCTCGAAGAAGGCGCCACTTTCGGCCGGGGCTTCGAGGCCGCCAGCGGTCTCTCCGCCATCACCGACTTCTCTACGACCGTCAGCGAGCCGGCGGTCAAGCAGGAAGCGATGGACGTCGACCAGGAGGCCAACGGGTCGGACGCGGCCGTACTGCGGTCGTTGCTCGACAAGCAGCGAAGGTTCATGCTGGAAGCGGCGGATGCGAAGATGGACAGTTTACTTCGTCCGTTGGTGGAACTCTGCTACGCCGATGACCGCCTGGCGCATAGAGTGTGGCTCTGTCTCTTCCCGTCCGTCTGGTCCGGCTTGTCGGAGAAGCAGCGCGACCTCCTGATGAACGAGATCATGCCCTTCCTCGCGTCAGGCGGCCACATGGCGCAGAAGGACTCGGAGATTAGTGTGGTTGAGACGTTTGTTGAGGCCTTTGCGCGCTGCTCCCCGCCCGTCGTCATCAAGCCCAATTTGGTCAAGGTAAGCGCTCATTCATCTCTATCTTCAGTCATAATTTTTCGATTAGGGAAAAGAAAGCATAAAATTGAATAAAGCAATTGCTTCGAAAGTCGATAACGCTTCTTTCTATCAATTTATGCGCGTAAAAACCAAGACACGATTATCATTCTTGGTAAAAAAGGGTGTTTTCGCACTGAAAAAGAGCTCGCCTTTGCCCACTACGGTGCCTGACTCGATTTCTTCTTCCTCGCGAAGATATTTTGACTATACAAGCGCCAGTCCACAAGCACTTAACATGAGTACAACTGTTTGATATCCCCGTGAAACTTTTACACACGCAGACGTCTGATTAGAAAAAAAGGGCTAAGTTTTGTATGGCGATGGGCGGTAGATGTTAAATATAGTTGTACCGGTGTTAGGCGCTTGTTCCCATCCCCGCACGCAGCGTATCATCTCAATCTCCTCATTTATTCTTTCTTCAGTACGTCGGCTGCGCCCATCATATGTGGCACAGAGCCATTATTCTGCTCGAGAACCAGGCCTACTCCATTCCCAAGTTCCAAGGAGTGGACCAGGCGTTCAGTCAGGATCGACCGATATTCCAACACGCCGAACGATTGGTACGATTCCTTGTCGCTTCACGATCGTGCATGTGTGAATTTGTTATAAGTTGAGATGGCAATATCCAATTATAACAATTCATTCTCTCCCGTCTTTTCAGGAAACTTTGGATAGCTTGGCCGAGTTGTACAAGTCGCTCTGCGAGATGGACATGTGGCAAGCGACGTGGAACAGGCGCTGCTACTTTGAGGAGACGAGCAAGGCGCTCGCCTACTCGCAGCAGGGCTTCTGCTCGCAGGCCATCAAGGTGCTGGAGAACGCCATGGACAACATGCAGAAGCGACTCAGCGCCCCCTCAGCCGACACGCTCAATACCATCACTCTACCGCTGGCCACCGAGATGAATCTTTGGGAAGAGGAATGGATTAGGTAAGGCGCGGTTGTTTGAAAATGTTGGCATGTTCAGTAATGATGGTTTGTTTTGGCGTTGGTGGTAGCTTCCATGACATAACACCCTTGGATGCAGGTTTAATAGTTGATATCGCCCTTTTCTCATTTGCCAACTCGATTTCTCATTCGTGGGTCCTTTTCGCGACGTCCTTTGCCATTTCCTTACTTCCTCAATTCATCACAAAAGAATACACAATCATTCCACATAAAACATGAACATTAAACGCCCCTCCACGCCTCGCTTGCAGATGCACGAAAGAACTGAACCAATGGGACGTGCTGAAGGACTTTGCGAACAACAACGCCGTGCAGGACCCGGGGCTGTTGATGGAGTGCGCCTGGCGCCTGCCGAACTGGACGCTGATGAAGGAGGCGCTGGCTCAGGTTGAATCCTGTTGCCGTCCTGAATTTTACTGGAAGACTCACCTCTACCGCGGCATGCTGCTCGTTTGCCAGCCCGACGAACGCAGTCCCATCACCGTCGAGCGCTGCGTCGAACTCGCCAATCAGCAGCTCATCTCCGACTGGCGAAAGCTGCCCGCAGTCGTCTCTCACAGTCATCTGCCCATTCTACAGGTGGGATACTTATTGTTCTCTCAGAATTTATACTCAAAATTTACCGATCGGTAATATTAAATTTTAGATTGAATAAGCCACACTGATTCTAAAAGAATCCTTTTTGCCCAAAAACACATGGTACAAGTATGGCGTTTTCAAACAAGAATTCCTTTATTGTAAATATAGCCCGAGACTTGAAATATGTCGTTCATTTTAATTATCGCATCCTAGCGTACTGCTTTGTTGCGGATAATCAGGCGTCATTTCTTCCAGGCAGCCCACCTGATCCAGGAACTCTCCGAAGCGGGCCAAGTGGCTCATTCGATGGCTCTCGCCGGCTCGGCGCCGCAACCGACGATCATCAACGAAGTCAAGTCGATCGTTAAAACGTGGAGGTATGAATATGAACTAACGCTCTTTTCTGGAACATTTTATCCTCTCCGTTTTCTTTAGAAATCGTGCCCCAACGCTCGCTGACCCTCTCAGTCATTGGTACGATGTGTACAACTGGCGGCTACATCACTACCTGACCATGTTGTCCGTCTTCGAGTCATGGGAATCGGTAAGACAAAGAATTTGTGGTTTTTTGGAGAGATATTGAACGCTTGTTTTGAAGGCACAACAGCAAGCTCTTCTGCCCATCCATTCTTGCGCGCAGTGCATGATCCAGCTCGCGAAAGTGTCGCGGCAGCACGGCCACATCCCCGTCGCTCTCGAATGTCTGCACAAGTAAGTCGAAGCTCGTTCAATTTCTGGCGCGAATTTAAAAATATAGTTGCGATGGAGACATTGCAAGGGCGGTGATTGGTTATTTTTTCGGGTTTTTCGACCAATTATTGCGCTTCCGATATCAGAATCTTTATCTCGGAAACCGGAATACGAGTCATATTGAAATAAATTGATTTTGTGATAATCAAAATTGACAAAATCGTTATTTCGTGAATGCTTTTACATCTACTCAACGTGCGTGATGAAATTGAATTGACAAAGTCGTCTTTCAGACTTCACACGATGCCCAACCTGCCGACGATGGATGGCCACGCTAAGCTCTATCAGCACATCAAATGTCTTCTGAAAGTGGCCGATGTTGGCACCAGACAAGGACAGCGGCAAGAGGCGCTCTATGAGGTACATTCTTTCTTCATTACTTTGTGTATCACTTTCTCTCAATTAACGACGCTTACTTTTTGCAGGGCTTGGACATAATTGAAAACACGAACATTTCTTATTTCACCAAAGACCAAAGCGCGCGAATTTTCGCGCTCAAAGGAGCCCTGCTATCGAAGATGGAAAAGTAGTTGACGCTCGTGTTGAATGAATCGGTCTTGTAGCGACATATTTTTTAGGTCGGATGAAGCAAACAAAGCGTTTTCTGCGTCTCTCCAAATGATGGACAGTCTGAATTTGGCATGGGCGCTCTGGGGCGACCACTTGGAAGGACTCTTCTTCAACGATCGGTAGATATTATAGATGAAATTACAGAAAAAAATTTTCATAGCGGTAGCGGTTATATCGATGATTTGCAGATAGCGAACACGATTGGCCGGTCCCAAATTTTCGGTCATATTTTGTACAGGGATAAAAATTTTTATAACAGTCATCGCTTTTGCCAGTCCCTCATTTACCAGTATAAGCGATTTCCAATAAACCGAAATCCTCCCATAAATGCCCTTCCTTCAAGAAATAATCCCCGCAAGCCTAGGAAGAAATAATAAACGCTCATGGCGATTACTGGAGGATTTACGGCATATGTGAGCACGTTGCGAACCGTTGAATATTGAACGCATTTCAGTTCGGAGCGTGCGGCGTTGAACATCGGGCTGAACGCCGTCGTCGCCTTTTTGGAAGCGGCGCGACAGGAGAACGAGTCAAAATCGCGCAAGCATCTCGCGAAACTCTTCTGGATGCTCAAAGCCCTCCCCTTGTGCGGCGAAATGGTCGAACAGAAGATGAACGATGTCCTTTTAAAATACGGCTTGCTCCTGCCGGCATTCAACTGGCTGCCATGGCTGCCCCAGCTCGTGTCGCAGCTCAAATACCGACCGAGTCACGCGGTTGCAAAGATTATTTCTCATGTCGCTCAGGCCTACCCTCAACAGACTTTCTACGTTCTCCGAAATGTACTGCCTGACAATCTCTACTCGTTCGACGCCGACGGCAACGGTAAGTCGAAAAATTAGACGTTTACATGTAAATTCCGATCGATGAACGGCTGTGATACACAACTTCAAATAAACCTAAATTGACGACTGCTCAAGAATGCTTAGGAGCGCTAGTCTGTTAGATTTTCGCCACAATGCTTCCATTGATTAATTTCAGATTCATCGCTCGACGAAGACGACATTAGCGACGAGACAGCGCTTTCATGGCAAGAGCATATGGTGCGAATCGTCGGCGGCATGCGGAAGCAGCGACCGACGGATATGAAATATCTGGACGCGATACTGCGGGAGATAGAGAGCCTGCGCGAGACGTGGGCGGAGACGGCGCTCCGATCGTGTCGCGCCCTGCTGCACCACTGCTATCGGCTCGCGTTCGAGCACCGCCACGAGATCCAGTCGGTGCTCGTCACGAAGCACCTCGCCACGGAGATAAACGCCTTCATCGACGCCCTCTCCTTGTCCGACTCTCGCGACCACGACGCCCCCCTCCGAGCCACCACCGCCGCTCAGATCCGCTCCGACCTCGACCTCTCCCAGCCCAGCAATCGGCGCGTACTCGCGGTCACTCACAAACTGACCAAATGGATCGCCGTGTTCGAAGCGAAAGTCGCCTCCATGCCACGGTTGGTGGCTGTTTTATTCGCGTTGCTTTATCTAGCGCCGATTTCGCGAAGACGTCGTAACAAGTGTTGCGATTAGTATTGCGGGAAGGGCGGTGATTGGTCAGAAGTGACGTCAAAACTGACCAATCAGCGCTCTCTGCGTTTTAACCACGATAGTTTTGTGAAATTGACGTTTGACTGTTTATTCGATTATATCCTTTTGCAGATACGACTCGATCAGCGAGCACAGCGAGTGCCTGAGCTTGTTCAGCAATCAGATGGCAAACGTGGAAGTGTTCAGCGAGGCGCTGACGCCTAAGGTGAGCCGAGGCTGAGCAAGGAGATTTGATTGATTTATTGATTGATTGATTTATTTTTGGATTATCGATTGATTTTTATTCTAATGATTTATAACGCGACTTGAGAGAAAATTGATTGATTACTTGATTTTTTTATCAGTTTATTAGTTATTTTTTTGTAAGACGGCGGGAGTGTATATAGATTGATTGATTTATCGATTTATCGATTTAACTTTGGTATATCGATTGATTTTTGAAAAATTGATTTATAAGGCGACTTGAGTGAAGATTGATTTATTGATTGATTGCAGCCCGGCCAGTACGCAATTTCCATTTCGCGCTTTATGCCGCGCTTCGAAGCCATTCGAACGGCGTCGACCGTCGCCCGTCGCTTATCCATCAGAGGCCAAAGCGGCAAGGTGCGTTCACAATCTTTATCACCAACTTCTTTTTCCCACCTCTACTCTCGACTCTTTTTCAGATCTACTCTTTTGTCGTGTCGAAAACGAACGCCGACCGAAAGGACAGTCTCGTCATGCAACTATTCCGCATGATCAATCGGTTTCTGACCAAAGAACGGGTACGGAATGTTGAGGATTTTTGGGTATTTAATATGGTTTATCAGTCATTTCCCCCAATTCTTTCTTCGAGCGCACCGTTCCCAGTGCTACTAATTTACGGCAAGGAACGAAAACAACAAAGACTTTATAAACGATTTCCTTGCCTATCCATTATATGATACGATATTAAACATGAAATCATTTCAATCGACGATATTGTCGGTGTGGGAGACGATAGCGAAGCGCAAAAAATGATTAGCGCGTTATCATTAGCCGCTACGACTACCAAAGGGCTGATTAGAGTAAGTGTGAAAGGGAATGAAGTCACTTTGCGCTCAGCAGTTACTAAGAATGCATACACTGTCGTTTATGCATTTTAGTGTATGCATTCTTAATTACTGATGAGTGCAAAGTTACTTTGGAGTTTGCTTTAAACGTGATAATCAATCCATAATACTCGAAGCTAATCCCTGCAATTTCAGGAAACCTCCCGTCGGTTGCTGCAGTACGCGATTCCAAAGTCGTTGACGATCGGCGCGCACTGTCTGCTGCTGGAGGCGGACGAGTCGGCGACGGTGCTCTATGACGTCATGGCGGCCACCTGTAAGCAGAGGGACATGACGCCCATCGATCTCATCAACCGCTACTACGATCGAATGGTGGCGGCGAGCGGCCGCGCGTCGCAAAAGTTGCTCAGCGACATTCTGAAGGACATCTCCTGTCCCGCCGTCCTCCCCGTCAACTCGCTGAAGCAGTGGATGGCGGCGCGCTTCCCCAACGCCACCGACTATTTTACGTTTAGAAAACAGGTAGGATTATAGGCGCGATTTGCAGAGCAGTAACGAGAATCTTGGGTTGAATGAAGTACGCTGCTTCGAAAGTCGATAGCGCTTCTTTCAATCTATTTATTCAATCTATTTACGCATGTAATGTAGGGAAGCGAGTATTATTGTTGGTGAAAAACGGTGTTCAAGCACCAAAAGGCGAGCTCACCTTTGCCAACTACGGTGCCTTATTTATTGTGTGATTTGTCAACACTTCTTGACGCTCTTCAGATATCCCTTCATCTCGCCCTCCTGAGCGTGGCCGAGTTCGTGCTGCATCTCAGCTGGCTGAACATTGACGAAATGAACGTCAATCTATCCACCGGCCAGCTGTTCAGCAACTCTTTCGTTTTCGACATCAACGACAAAAATAGTACGTTCTTTAGGCGGGGGTTACTCTTCCATTTGGTGGTGTGTGGTGTGGTGCGACGCGATACATTATAACGAACAGCTACCAAGAAAGATCTAATTTACTCTTGAAAGTCGCGTATCCCATCCCATCGCGCCGCTATTCGAAACATTAGTCCCTCATAAATCACCCTCAGCTAGCACAAATCAACGTCGCCGCTTGCAGACGAATTGGACGCGAACCGCCCGGTTCCGTTCCGACTGTCGGCGTGTCTGCAGGACTTCCTCGGCTGGTCGATCGATGGCAACTTGACGGGCGCGATGATAGCCACCGCTCGCTGTCTGCAGCAGCGCAATCTGCCCTACCTCTTGCGACCGATCCTCTGGGACGTCTACCGGTCGCACGCTACCGCCGCCAACGTCGAACCCAAAGAGCTCATCAGCCGCGTCAATCGAGCCGTCGCCGCCATCTCCACGCGACTGCAAAGTGAGCGCGTCAATATTTTATTGTCATTGAGGGATGGGTTGGATTGCCGTACAAGCTAAGTAGGCCGTAGTCCATTCCCGAAACACTCCATTCCGACAAGTCCTACTAATACTGTAGATACAGTCGAAACCCGATAAGTGCACAAATTTTTCGTACCCGGTTGATGTGCACTTATCCGGTTTCGACTATATTTCAAAATTCCCGCCATTAGCCAAGCGAGGGTACGGGTGTGTCCCCGCCCACCAGAAGTACAGCCATTTCATACGCATTCGTTAGCGTCTCTGCCCTTCCCGAAGGAGCCCATCTCATCCCTTGACCTAAATCCCTCACCGCCATGTTCCGGCCTTTACTGAAGATTGAATTTGCAGACGTGGCGAACTTTGAAGGCGCCAAGAGTCAAGTGCACACGCTGGTGTTAGCCGCGCGACAAAACGATAATTTGTGTCGCATGGATCCCGCTTGGCATCCCTGGTTTTGATACGCTACTTTTTTATAACATAGTCCATAATTGTATTGTTGTTCGTTGCCCAGTACTGTTTGAGATGACGTTGAACGTTGAATGATCGTATCAACATTTCAATTGCGCACTGGCACAGCACAATATCCAATGTCAGGCATGTGAGAGGAAAGCGAGGAAAGGCATATTTCTTGACGAAGGGTCTTCTTAAGAAGACCCAAAAAGCAGACCTTGCGTCGGAGCAGGAAAAACGCTAGGAAACTCTTTTATTGCCACAGCACAAGGAGAAACGCTACGAGAGCCGAACATGGATGTAAAACCACAGCTTGAGAAAAGAAAAAAGGCGCGAACGGACGTTTGCGAGAGAGAAAAACGAGAGAGAAGAACGAGCGAGAGAGGAGAGGAGAGGGAGAGAGAGCGAGAGAGAGAGAGTGGCGCGCGCGACATGCAATCAGTACACTTCAACAAGAGTCAGAGACGATTTATTCGGTATAGAAACAACGAGCAAAGAGCGCGATGACGCGTTGCAACCTTACCTCGTGAGGAAACCGATAAAAGCAAAGGAACTTCTTCTGGATAGCGAACGGCGGGAGGAAGAATTAGTAAACGTTGAGGGAGTGAGTGAGCGACAGCGGAGAGTTGTCGCTCTGACGCCAATTTCAAAAAACTGTTGAGAATCGAGTATTAAGGAATTGAGGCGCACGCCGATTGGTCAGTTTTGAATTTCAACCAATGGGCGCACACCTCAATTCTCAACAGTTTTATATCATTGGTACCTGAACGAAGCGAACGCCGCTCCAGTCAAACAGCACAGAAGCGAAGTGAAACCAACCACCAATAAAAACAAGCGCGACCAGTGGTCGGTTAGTCGGACCTTCTGAAGAATCTGCTATTTCCCGCGCTTATCTCACATCATTGGTCAGGTTCAATCAGATCATTTCCGGAAGCTTCGACTAACCGACAACAACATGGTCCAATTTCATGCAAAAGTCAGAAGCGCGGTGATTGGTCAGTTATGACGTGCGCGTGAAGAATTACTCCGATGACGTCACCTCTGACCAATCACCGCGCATTCTACCACTGTAATCGCCACAGTTCTACTTACAACAGTTTTATGAAATTGGCCCGGGATCATAGTACATACAACAGCGCACTAATTAGCTCAAACAAAGATCATTTCGTTGGCGACGGCTGAACATGACGCCGCCAATGGGTGGATGAAGCAGCTAGCCATGAACCGCATCGAGTATCTCTGTACACCGATTAGCAATCAAAGCGATATCGACGACACTTTGACGTTCTTCCATCGCCTGCTCAACCACCCACTCCTCAAAAACTTCAGACAATTGACCACGGATATCCTTCCGGAAACGGTCAGTAAAATCTTCCTTGGCGGTGCCCACAATCGATTTGTGTTCATTTTCCTTCTTTTCAATCTTCTTTCCTTTTTCTTTAGGTGTCGCTGAAATCAGTTGAATAAATGTATCTGGAAACAGCGGCAAACGCTAACTCAGAAAAGGTAATAACAAATCTTTCCGGGTAGGACCAGAATACAGTATATTTGTTCAAAAATGTTACACAAATAAGTATTCCTTTAACCTCAACAGAAGAATACTGCCCATCAGCCTATCTTGCTAACCACGGAACTTTACCCCATGACTGACCTTCATCTCAGATTTACGCAATATCCCAGCCCAAACCTATGGTCAGGACAAGAGATTTTAGCGATTGGCAGGCGTCCAAGAAACAGTTCTCTTCCGTTAAACTCAACTTTAATATTATACGATTCATTTCGAAATATAGCGTTACTGCTTTCCTCTATTAAACTACAGAGTGAAATTTAATAATTAGACATACATAAATACGCAGGCAGTGATTGCGTACTACAATCGAGAACGGCACGCGCTGAACAATCAAGAGAAGGTTGGAGGGCGGGGCTAATCAGATTGTGCGCATTGGCGGCGCAGAAAAGATCGTTCAGATTGTCTTCGCGCTCATCCAAATGCGACGACGACTCGAACTCTGCCCGTGATCGCACCTAGAAAACATCCATTACGTATGAGGACGATACGCTTCATCCGACCGGTGTAAGTTCGAACACGCCACACGCGCATGCATTGATTTACTACGGTTTGCTGTGTCTGCGCGTGTGGCGTATTCTAACGCTATTCGGCCATCACGTATCGTCCACGTACAAACCGTAGGACCGTCTTAAAATCCCAAAAAGAGACGCATTTTTCATTATACACATACCAAATTTTCATTTTAATAAGGACAATTTCCAATTCAAATGGATGCTTTCCCAATCGAAAAGAAAAACTGAAATTTGGAAAAAGTAAACCCAGTATAAAAATGTCCTTGTAAAATTGGAATTTTGCCAATTTGCAAGATTATGATCAGAAAACGAACAGTGGGAAAACTGCTGCTGCGAGGAAATAGCCGGCGGGCAGCGTTGGACAAAGCGAGAGAGTGGACAGTGCCGGTGGACTCGAGTTCATCCATGATCTTGTCAATTTCGCCAATCAGCTTCTGCCGTACTTCCTCACTTCGAACCGTCTGGCGCACTTTCTCGTAATCTCCATCACCCGCTCGGCAGAAGAATACGTCTGACAAGCTCTCGCCTGGGTAATGATACCCTAGAAAGAATTTGACATTTTTGACAGCTCAGTGATCAATTTGTCATACACAGCCATTCGCCACAATTAGTCACTCTTGCATACCATTTCGTAACCCTCGCGTTCTTTTTCGTCAAACTAGCGTTCTAACTGAATAAAGAGATGACGAAATGGAATGTGAGAGTGACGAATTATGCTGAATAACAGTAAAAACTATAAGTTTACGAGCGCTTGTGACAAGGTCGGGAATGCGACGACCAAATCGGTCATTGCCGACGCGTGCGAACATCTTGCCAAAGTTGTCCCTCCACAGAGGCTCGACGCGACGATTGACGATAACTCGGCGCATGTGGGCAAACTCCTTGGTCCTGAGCACGTCGTCGTAGTGATCTCCCGACAGCACGAACCCCCCGGTCTGCTCCGCATGACCCAAAATGAACAGATCGTCGTAATTTTGGAATGCTGCGCGTTCTTCCGTCTTCCTCCGCGCCGTAGTAAACGTCAACAACTCCAATCTTTCCAAATGCTGTGAATTGCTACCTTCGTTTTCGCCTAATATGCGAAAAAGGGAACGGGCTCGAATCGGGAATATCTTTTTGTACTTCTGTAGAATCGGGTCCCAAAATTGCTCAGTGCAGCGATTTACCATAGATTAACGTGTGTCGCATCGAAACGGCTGCTTTTAACACCCTATTCTACAAGAGTTCCCTTTTTTGGATAAAGATTGCGATTTTCCATACGCACGCGTTGCAGCGGGATTATAGATTGGTAAGGTACAAGCATATCCTCTAAGTAAATTTGCAACAGAAGTACACCAAGGCACGTAGCAAAGTGGCGCAAAGTATTCCATTCGAGCCCGTTCCATCAAATGCCGAAACCTCCAAAATGGCCGCGTGCTCAACGACGTCCATCGTCAGAGTGCGATAATGAATTGGAATGAATAAGTGGACGTCGAAGCGTCGTACGAGCAGATGGCGGGCGAGACTCAATAATGCGTCGCAAGCAACCTTCCTTGAAAAAATTTTAAAAATAAAAACCGCAAAGCGAGTCGAATCACTGACTTCCGGCCACGTCCAGAAGCAGCCCGACCAATATTGCAGGCGTCTATCACCGCTTTTCGCGGAAGTGCGTCGGCAGTAGGTTTTAACACCGAAATATCCGGAATATATGAATCTGCAAAAGGTCAGATCATGTTGATGGTTGCAATAAATGTCGGAAAAGCTTACTATTGACGCCGCGAGATGAACCGCCGTTCACCATCATGGCGTCCTCAATCAAACTTCGTGCTCCCAGCATGGCGAATTATTGCTCAGAACGGGTTTCGCGTTAGCGCTGCATCATACGGACTTGTCTCAAATTGAGATTTTATTGTCCTTCGCGAAGTTTACGCGTCAAAAACGCTTGAAATTCTTTACCGCCAGAGTTGATCGACCACGACAACTTGCACAATGCGTCCAGCTAGCAGACGCGAACGCGCGCAGTCATAGACCAACTTCAAATTTGCATACTGCTCCATTAGACGTCGCAAGTACTCAACTATTTGAACACAATTCATGTGTGGCGGGAATTCAAACTCAAAATCTGGCAGACACTGAAATGCGTACCATTTTTACAACGCGCGGTTGGCAGCGTAGCATGCGGTTCTCACTAAAGTGTTTAGTGAAATTACTTTTCGTACGGACGCACGAGCAAATCTTTAAGGCGTTATAACTTTTTAAAGGGATCGCATCTTAAAAAATGAATACACAGCGGTGATCAGCGTACTCGACTTGCGATAATCTCAAGAAATAGTTTTTAATCGCAGCTCCACTTTAAATCAGGCTCTCATTTATTGATATAAATAAGAGTCGTTTTGAATAAGACAACACCGAATTATTGGCGCCTGGAAACTGGCTAGTCCTGGTAGCCGTATAAAGTGTCCAAACGTGGCCTTTATAAGCAAAGTGAAGTTCAATTTTGTATTTCTGAACAGATTCTGACTCGATCTCGATTGTCCCCGAGTAACACGCTTCGATGTTAAAATAGCTGTACCGATACCATTTCATAAATAATTTCAGTATCAATACGAATTTTTGGACGTTGATATAGGTTTTATTTTAAGTAATAGAACTATTTGACTTCAGTCTCGCACTTTAATTCGAGGTCCGTCTTCAGGGACGACTTGCTAGAATTCTTATAAATGGATGAAAAAGTGGAGTTAAAAGGAACGACCACGGCAGTACTCGAAACTGCAATCTTTGGATCCGAAGTCCAACGCCTTATCCATTAGGCCACGCGGCCAACGAACTAAGATCATCCAGTATTATACAGGTTTGGATACCAACGCACCATTCAACTCTATAAAAGGGCATTGGCGTCGGGCTTTCGCAACTGCCACGTCTGGGTGAGGGGCTGTCGGTGGAAGTCGCATCTTAGCGTTTGCCCGACATCGTGGACAATTCATGAAGCCCTGGGATAAAAATGTATTAGCAAGCTCAAAAAGCAGTACAGTCCAGTTTATGAATAACTAAAACAGGCTTGGCCTTTCGAGTGAATATCCAGAGAATATTAACTACCGAAGTCAGCAAACTTTATTTAATAAAATACAACGAAGGCTACTGACTATTTCATGATGATTATAAAATAACAATATGCCAGGAAAGCGGAGATGGGCAAAGGATGCCCGTCGGTTGCAAGGAAAGTGGAGACAGAATTAAATGTTAAAATTACGCAAACTCAAGTTTAATGTGTTTGCTGCTGCCGTTTCGTTCTTTACACTGTGCTAGTTGGTTAGCAGAATAATCTTATATAAATATAAAATTCAGATTCATTTGATTTAATATTCATAGTGTACTCAACTTTCACCGGTCCCGGTACCGAATACCTACAATCGATGGGTAGCACAGGATCGATACCGAACAATTGTTGGAGCGATGCATCTGTAGCATATATGTAAATCTTCGTGTTCGTGTGTCGTGGTACACGACAAGATTTACTAATTTTGTCAACTCTTTATTACAAATAGCCATACGAACAATGACTTAGCGCGTACAATCAACAATGGCGGCACTAACGACGCAAACGGTACCAGCATGTCATTCGCAGTAACAGTAAACAACGAAAGCCGAGACAATCGAGAACAACAGCCATATATAGTCCTAACATAGCCTTAATATTATTAAGGCATCATTTGTATTCAATCGATGAATAACAGAGACGAACGAAGACGAACAGAAGCGGAATAACAGACATAAACAAAGCGGTACGAGCCACAAATAAATAGAGAATTTGTAGAAAGCCGCAACAGTGAGTTACATAAACAGGGAATATCAATCATACCTTCTCAAACGGGCAATGTAGAAAATTAACGCTAAATCAACAATTCTTTCTTTTTTTTTATCATTTTCAGTGTTGTATGATTTTTTTAATCTTTTTTCTCACTTTTGTGGTAAGGTCAAAACTTTTTTTGCATGTATCAAGTCATGCGGCTAATAAGCAAATGCGAAAACGATGCAAAAGCGACAATGCGAGCAATGAACAATTATCCGTTCAAAAACAGCGATCGAGCCAAACGAGTTACCAACGACATATACTCAAGCCACAATATGCTGATATCCTAGGCTATAAGCTGCATAGTCGTTGTCTTTTTTTGTCTTTCTAGTCTCCAGAAGTCTATCCACCTTAAGTCCTCCTGTTAATCAAGCTCAATAAAATCAATGCCATTTTATCGTTTTATGAATTGAAATCAATGATATTGTTCATTAAATAAATAAATGATATGGAATTAATAAGAAATTTGATTTTAATATTCATACATCGATTAGGTTCATAATATTTATGAAAAAACCAAACCAATCGATCATTCTCCCATTAAGCTCAAATCCTTGCTTATGTTTTGCACTGGTATTGAAACAGGAAAAATCTGCAGCCTCCGATCACCTTACATTAATGTTTTTCACAACGACAAAATAACTCAAAGGGACCGAATAATTTAAAAGACTTAAGCTGAGTCCCAATCTATTTGCTTCAGTCTATTGCAACTCGCGAATAACTGTTTCGTATTGTTTGTCCGCTGTCAACTCAAACCAATACGGTGATGCACTAGCGATAATGGCGAGTAATTGACAATCATTAGTGCCCGAATTGTAGGATAGTCCAAAGCACAATTCATTTTCATGGCACATGTTGAGGCACTTGGAGAATGTGACCGTTAATTGATCAAGCCAATAACAAGTGTTTTTAAAGTAGCCGAAACGATAGTGACTGAAGCTGGAAGCTGAAACACGAGAAAGAAAATATTAATAAACCATGAAACTCCCGTCACAATTGGCACAGACTCGCATCCTAACTGGTCACTTTTGCATGTTTACATTTAGGCCAATCAATATAAGGCACGATTTTCGCCTACGCGAAGTGCGAGCATTCCACTTCTAGCCGGTCTGACCTTGTGTACATATTGTCCAAGTCTCTTGCTTCGGTAAAAACATATTTAGCTCTCTCGCAACGTTTTCATCACGGAGTTATCACGAACGCTAACTCGAAAGAAAACACAAACTTTTTGTGAAACGCGTATTTTAAGGACGATCTGCTTAAGTAATTACACTTTGCATAATTTATGACTTTTCCTGCGCTTATGGTAATTCTTGTTTGCAATTAGCTGTCATTATGCAACGATAATGTTACAGTATTGATCCAGCGTTGTTCAAAATTAATAAAGCAGATGCTCTCTTAATGTTTAAAGGTTTTTTTAAAGAAAGGAGCATGTAAGGGTCGCATTTTAAAGAAAAGCTTCAACATACCTGTCCTTCCTGCATTTGTTGTTGCTGCTGTACTACCTGAAAATTTTTTTTAAAACTGTATGTATCTTTAACAACAAATATTTTCAAAACTCTGCAGCAGCTAATCAACATTTACATGTAAAATTGTACAAAGGCGATTAAATAATTAAGAAACTTCCAAACTTGGTTTCATAAGTTATATTGCGCCATCTCTTCCTAGAATGTTTTCTTTATTCAAATTAATGAGAGAAATCTATTATTTTAGCATTAACGTTGGCTAAGTTTCCTCTCTTCTTAAAATAATGAATCTAAAAATGATCCAAACATTGTAAAATTGAAGCAATTTGCTTGTTAGTTTGATAAGATTAGTTCACATTTAATGCAAAAATAGTAAGGTCATAAACATTCATCAAAGAAAACAAGGCGAGACTTGAAAAATGGTTACTTATTTACTTACTTACTTAAAAATGATTACTTATTGTTTAAGGAATTAATTAAATAACGAAAAAATAGATAAGGGCGAAATATTAATAAAGCTCAGACATACCTGTACCTCCTGCAGACGTCGTTGTTGCTCTAGTACAAGCTGAAAAACATGATTAAAACAGTATGTATGAATCTCTAAATATTTTCAAGTTTCTCAGTAGCTAGTACACAAGTACAACTTCAGTTGTGCAGAAATTGCTTAAATCATTAATAAACATTTAAACTCAATTGCAATAATGCTATTGCGCCGACACTTCCTTAGTTTGATTTCATCTCGGATCATTATCTAAGAAAACAAGGTGAGATTTAAAAATAATTAAAAGAGATGATTACTTACTTTTTGAAAAAAAATTACAAAAAGATACCACGTATAATAAGTGCAAAAATTTTAAAGAAAAAGTTCAGATATACCTCCCGCTGCTGTAATCGTTGTAACCGGCGTTGTTGCAGTCGTTGTGGTAGTTGGAGTTGTTGTAGTCGTTGTAGTCGCTGTAGCTGAAGTCGATGTGGTAGTCGTTGTTGATGGTCCCGGACCATCTGAAATACGTATTTGAAACATTATGTATATACCTCTGAATATCAGCAAATTTCTCAGCAGCCAGTAGACGTGTATGATTAAAATTGTAAATATGTAGCTCGAATAATAAAGAAACAGCAAAACTCAGCAGTACAAATGCTGTAGCATCATCCCTTCCTAGTTTTTCTATGATTATTCTTGCTGTTCAAAACGTATCGGGTTTTTCCGAAAAACCCGGTACCTTACGCTTATCAGATTGAATGCTGCACAATGGGCTTTAAAAATGTTCTTCGTGACGTTACAGATGACCAGTCAGCCGCTTTCCGCAATATTAATTGCAAAATATTTGATCAAAGCAATTTTTTAACGCAGGCCAATACCTTTATAGAACATTGTACAGGGCGTTTCAAATATTTCCACCGATTTGAAACTTGAATAACTTTTGATTGCGTTCTCCAGTTTTAGTAATTCAAACGGTAATAGACTCCCCCGCTCTGCGGTTTTGTTTTTAAAGTTTTTCAAAAATGTTCGTGTCGGGACCAAACTTTTTGTTTTTTGACCGTAGCTTTGTTCAGAGATGACCAGTTGGCCCAAAATTAACATTTTTGAGACCCACGTAATTAGGAGAATTAATTAATGTCAAAGTTTAGGCGTTTTCGTGTTGGGACCAAAAAATCGATCTTTTAGTCCTGACACGAAAATTTCTAAAAGTCTGATATCAGTCAATTTAACAAATTGTGTAGGTCTCAAAAATGTTAATTTTGGGCCAACTGGTCATCTCTGAACAAAGCCACGGTCAAAAAACAAAAATTTTGGTCCCAACACGAACATTTTTGAAAAACTTAAAAAACAGAATTGCAGAGCAGGGGAGTGTACTGCCGTTTGAATTTCTCAAATTGGACCACGCAATCAAAAGTTATTCAATTTTCAAATCGGCGGAAATATTTGAAACGCCCTGTACTATACTATTCGTGAATGCAGAGCAAATGTTCCTCTTACCGTACTGACATAGGTAAGGACATGGCGTAGTGTCGTTGACTGTTCCAAATGACTTTGGATAAGAGCCGCTTTGCACAGCGATTGTGCGGTAGCCGCCTCCTGCTTGAGGGTAGCCTGCTGCCCAGGGTAGAAAAGTTGTTGGTATAGATTGGGCTGTTGGTGTTGTCAAGTACCAACCGTTGTACGGGTCGGTAGAGGATAAATTGGTTTGTTCGATTCCGAGTCGTCCACACGTTACACTTGCGCCCTGTCAAGATTTTATGGATAAAGTCTTGGTGAAACAGATGTTCAAATTCACTCATTTAAACTTGACTAAACGCATACATCCAATGCATATTTGTGCGTCGCCCCTCCCCTAACTGCCCCACCTGACATTCGAATTCGAGCTTCATCATCCTCAACGAAACAACATGCAGCTCACTTTCAGTACTGCATCGGCAGCCCATAACTCGCTCATCGTGCGAACATGTGCCAAGTGTCCGTTGTAACCGCTTAAAGCGTTGCACGCCACTTTGGCATCGTTGTAGTTCTTGAACGTAAAATGCGCAACGTAGCATACGTCGTTGACGAAAAGAGTTCTAAAAGAACTCGTAAGGTTGACACATTTTCGTTCCAAATCGGTCACTGGTTGCTTCAGTGCTTCCTCTGAAATTGTTTTTTCATTTTCCTCATTTATTTAGTCTATAAAGGCTAGTCTGATAGTTAGATCGGTGTTGAAGAACATCTTGAATTTGTACGAATTTTTTTGATTTAAACATAAATGCAAGCTATTGAATTACGATATCCGAATAAAATTTTAAAATTAATTTCAGTATTTTAGGAGCTGTCTTGACCATAGGTTGAATTGAAAGTGCCGTCACATTTCCACACCGCTCAGATCCTTACTCACGAATGATATGAAATCGATTTTCTTCAGATTTGGGCAAATAATCAACTGCTTGTTTAGGTTGGAAAGGCAGAAATTTGCACAAAAATGAACAACAGAAAAAATTTCATAAACTGCCGCCAGTACAAACTCTTCTTCGGAGAACAAACAATTTACTAAATCATTCGAATACCTACCGTATTCACAAATATTGCTACTTTGCTCGGTCGCTGGTATATTGTAAATTGCGTTGGTACTCTTGTTGTATGAACCTTTCTTGTAGCTGGCGCCGTTCACGGGTTGATTTGGACCCCAAGGAAAGTATGTTGGTATGACGACTGTTCCATTTCTGTAGTAGTTACCATAATTGGTGCTAACCGTGGTCGAAGTTGATGAATTTATGGTCTCCAAGCCCAACCAGTAACTACCGTAACCTGTATATGTCTAAAGATATCGCTTTTTGGTTTATGTCATAGTCACACGATGACATCGTTAATATTATATATTTTAAAACTGCACCTGTAATGCTATCGGATACAAAAAGCTCCAACTTTCATAAACCGTATTACTTTACTCGAGCCAACATGTTCGGTCTCGCTGCGCAAAAGCCCTGACGACACAAAGGGACTTGCGCATAGCAACTGTAGAGCAACTTTCTCATGGACACTTCCCAAAGGTGTTAGTCATCGGGTGCGCTTTGCAGTTTTAGAATGGCTGAGCTTGTCATGGTGGATCAGTGGGTAAAAGGAAGCGAAATTTTCTAGCGGTAGTCGCATTCAGCAATAAATAGACGTCAATGTAAAGTAAAAATAGCTTTCGATTCCTAATTTAATATTCTTTGCGATAAGGTTGGGGTTTTCAAATTGGTTTAGTGTCGAAAAAGAAAAAAAGGAAATAGTAGGTTTCCATACTGAAACGAAGCGGTAGTGGCATTCGAAAGCTAGGTCGCATAAAATTACAATCAAGGTATCATAAAAACGAGCGTAAAAAGTTCTTTGCGATAAGGTTGTGAATTTTTAATTGGTTAGATAGAAAAAATTAAAAAATTAATAAACGTCGTTGACTGAGTATTCAAAATTTTCACACGCCTTAGTACAAAGCTGATCCACCGTGTTGTCAAAACACACTTACCGTAACCGCTTGTAGAACGGCGGCCTGGGTTGCCGCATCTCTCATATGAACAATATGACCGGAGTATCCAAGATAGTGATTGCACGATATTTTGGCTAGATAGTGATATATCTTAGGTCCAACTACGACGTAGCAAGAAGTGTCATTGTAGAGACGGTCAGTTCCATTGCACTGAGCTTGTAGATCGGTTAAGGCAGTCACTGTAGGAGATATGAACAGAAGAATAGCCAGTGAGAACAGCATTGTCTCTTTTCTAAAAAGAACGCAATGTCATTTTGAGCAAGCATCGTTTGCTGAAATAGACTCTCTGAGGTTATTTCGTCCAGCGATTGTTATAAGCGGGCTAATTTGAAAAATACGATCCATCGATAACTCGACAGGCGGCGCACAACTTTCTGTGATAACACGACGATGGTGAAACATTCATTCCAATATATGAACATAGAGAACATCAATAAAGTTTCTCGGCCTTAAGCATAAGATATTGACAAGTCTCGTAGTGCTATGACCGATGGTAACAAGAGAACGGCACCTCTTCACATACGACATAATTTCATTATACCTACCCTATCCTCTCAGACTCCGAAATAATCTGCGACCAGAATTTTTTATTCTCTGGCTGAGAAATAAGGCTTGGATCCTACTTGAACATGTAATGAAATCAATTAATTCCGCGAATAATGTGGTAGATGTCTGGAGTATTTTGCCTGACTGAATCTTCATTTCTGTACTTATTGATGAAAATATTGGTAGTGTGAAAATTAAGACTCGCGCGAAGCTTAATATGGCAAGCCAGAGGAAGGAGAAATGGGAGAACTGGGAGCAAGTGGGGAATCGGGGTATTAGTCGAAATACGCAAGCAGTTATCGTTGTCCTCTAAGATAAGAATCGGTCGAATAGTGAAGTAGTCTGAGGCCACACCAGTCTCAAGGACGCGGGTTAAATTCCTATTCGACTTCTCACCCAACCTAGGTGTTCATCCTTCCGCGGGTCGGGGAGTTGGTAGCAGTTTTGCTGCGGAAGTTTCCACATTGCCAACATCCCGGTGTCAGGCATGCGACGGCCAATCGGTTATTTTACCATTGTGTTCATATGGCAGGCTCATACCCACCATCAGAAAGCGGACCCTGCGACTTAGAGGGACAAACGCTGGGAAATATACTAATCCTCTAAGACTGGATAAATCACGATAACGAAAGGATCTCGCCCCCCCCCCATAGCTTAGCACCATTACATCAAGGAAGCCTCCCTATAAAGTATACATACTGACTATATATAATACGAATAACCAAAAACCGGCAAGTTGAAGTTAGTTTCCAATCCTATCTCTCATCCACGACGAGACATGATCGTATCCTCCCGGAAGCTACGACCGAATTCTGATCTCTTGCGAGTGAGCGTCAATATTTGACCGCGAATCTGACTTCCAGTAGCTTAGGTGACAGACTCGTGGTTGAGCGTGGTAGCAACTATCCACGAATCTCTCTACTGCAGCTAAGCACAATGGTCATTAATTGCTAATGAACCGATGCGCACAGCTGTCATAGATGAATTTCGCGCTTTGATTATTCCATGATTCACATTAGATATTGCTGACAATTAATCGTACCATGTTACAGTAACGTATTCGTTTAGGGATCAGAAGTTTTACCTTTCAATCAAGAATTACTGAACGTAAGAACATGTGAGACAAAGCGCGGTCAGTGCACGGACTTGGAGAGTTCACCGACTCGGACTTTTCTCTGCTCCGACAATTCTCTTACAGGAAACTTCTCCTACCATAAACGATAAAAATGATGGCTACGTTAGAGGATCGAGATATGCCATTATACGACAGCTTGCACCGAAGTCATTCACATGCAATTAGTCAACACTGGGATTTTACTTACAGCACAGCTATTAAACGATAATTAAACCAACTGAATAGCTGACCAAAGCAGTAACAGACCCGCTGTAGATCTACCCAAAACATGAAGTATACACAAAGTGCCGATATTATATGCGGATATAACAGCTAATGAGGCAGATTAGAATGGGTGAAGTTGTTAAACTAGTTAATCTGACAGTACAATTAATGAACAAGTAAACATTTCAGAATATCAATAAGCTAATTAAATGCACCATAGTCGAAATCGCTGCCAACATGAATGGGTACAATCAAACGGAAAAACAAGTTAGAGACTATCTTCGAGACATCGCTCACAATCTTTCTCTCTAATTCTAACGTTTCCTTACGCTCCTGTACTCAGTTAAGCCTGCCCTTTTGGCTTGCATCTTTGTTATTGCTTTTGTCCACTTCTGCGTAATCGGACTAACTTTCGGTCATCTCAACTTGGCTCTTACGCGTTACTCAATAGACCAGTCTGTGTAATGATTGATCGACGAATTGTGCGGTCCGCGAAAGAACCTGTCGGAGAATAGCCATAGTCGGTGAAACGTCAAAGTTGGTGAACTGCTTCCCTCTTGTTATTATATGATCAAGTGTGCAGACGTCTTTAACTATTTGATGACGAAATATCGCAAAAATCATTTTGTACACCGACTGCTTCGACTGACTCTAGCAAGTGCGCTTCAACAATGTTATTGATCTGATATTCGGAGGCTAACGTGGCTGGCTACTGGCTGAACACTGTAGCAACTATCCAAAAATCTCTTTTGCCGCTTAGCAGCATGGTCACTAGCTGCTAATATACTATTCTGCCCATCTCGCTGATGAATTACGTGTCTGAAACCTCACAATGCTCTCGCTGACAATTAATCGTGCCACGTTACAGGTACATATTCGCTTAGGGATCCGAAGTTTTAACTTTCAATCAAGAATTACTGAACATACGGATCTTTCGAGAGTATATGATTAAACCTTGAGAAATTTTTATCAGTTAAAAGGTGAATCGTCGCCCCAAGTGGTTTCCCAAAGCTGAAACACATTTCGAAGCTAGCAACATTACCAATGTAGCGAAAAGATCGTGAGCGGACGGATCGGCGACGCTCGTCATCCAAATACAAGCCTGATTTCTTTCTGATTGCGGGATCTTTAATGGCGTTATATTTGATAATATAGTTTCTCGCATTTCTCAGGGAAGTCGCTACCATCAACAGAAGATGATAAAATTAAAAGAGTAAAGCATACATATATACCTCGGTCGGTGGGTTAATGTGTAAAGAACTGCTCTGTCTGCGCAAATATCCTCATATCAACAAATCTCACAAAATCCTCGGGTTTATGAAAAATTTTCAAAGTGATCGATTGCGCTTGCCCTTCTGTGCGACTGTTTTCATCAATCAAGCCTGATGTTGTGGAAGACAAACATGTTACTAAGTGGGTGATACAGCCAACATGTGATGACGGTGACAGATAATCGATGACTGAGAGAGAGAGAGAGAATGATGGCAAGCTACAACGATTACTCTAATTCTTATGGATATTGAGGACATTTTTGAATAGTCTGTTCGCTCTATACCTTATAGTTCGGAAATTCGGAAAACATTCAAAGTTTCAAAGTATCACAACTCGTCAACGAAGTAATATTGTCTCAAAACCTCTGACTGAGTAGAATTTCAAAGGCATTTAGTTACTTTGCATAAATTCTTATCATCTTCGTTAGGAAAGGGGCGTATTTAGAAATAATAAGGTGTCTTCACTGATAGGTTATTTGGCGTTAAATGTTAAAATAGCGTTCTAACTTTCGCAGCTACAGGACCGGGGGATTGATGAAGTTTTGTTGATCAAATCCTTGTGCGCTGGTTAACAGTTCGTCAGCCATGATACTGACTCCAGTTGAGGCCATAGCAAATCATAATAAAGCATTTAATTATCCGGCAAAACCGTATCAGTAAAAGTTTGAATTTATGCTTCGTATTGGAAAAACTGACTATTTAAAGTAAGTGTTAAGTTGATCAAGCTTTACTGCGTCATACTTTAAGCGAAATAGAACACCTCTTTTCTGTTTAGTCAAAAGAGTAAGGAGAAAAAAGAGAAACATAGGTCTCGGCCGGCCTCGAACCGGCGGCCTTCTGTGTGTTAGACAGATGTGATAACCACTACACCACGAAAGCATGTGTTTTTCGTGAGCCTAGCAAATTTCACTTCTAAACCGTGGGCGGATCTCGGAAAACGTCCAAATTTTCTACCATTTGTTTTTATCCTCTTTCGCAGTCTGGCCCTAGAGGGAATGATAGGTTTTCCGACACTGTTACTAGAGATTACTCAAATTTTATCAGCAGTGGTGCCGAGAAACGGCAATCGCAGGGTGATCCTGGACCGGTGGCGTATATAATACTCTGCCCGTGTAATCCTCTGCCCAGCATGTAATACTCTGCCCTTACATTCTTAACATAAATTTGCCTCACATGATGTACAAATCGCACATACACTAGTAAGCTGTGCTTTTTAATGCCGTAATATGAAAAGGACACAATTCACGTCGAAAACATGGCTTAATTGACTAAACCGACATTTTAATTTTTAATTAAAAAATGATACGCTGAGCAGGAGAATATATTTCATGCTTAAACACCGCTCATCGCTATCATTCTCATAGCAGTGACGGTGATCGCGAGCCTCAGAGAAAAAATCCTCATATATTTCCAGGGCCCAAATTCCCAAAATTCCCCAATTTTCCCCAAATCCCAAATACCCAAAAAACAAAATCCAGCTTCTGACTATTCAGAGCGTCTCACTATCATTCTTTTATACTCAGCAAACGATCACTTTGAGGCTGTTCTCACTCCATGACTTTCATATACTGTACTAATGTGTTACTAACACTAATTTTTATTTTCCCCTTCACTCTACGCGGGATAAATAAGACTTCCTTGAGGGCAGAGTATTACACGGAGGGCAGAGGATCCCACAGCTTTGACCCATATAATACTCTGCCCGGCAGAGTATTACGCGTGTAATAGTCTGCCGGCAGAGTATTACACGGGCAGACTATTATATACGATACCGGTATCGATCGTTTTTTGGACCCAATTATCAGTTATAAAACATGAATCTTCATATGGCTATGTCGTGACACATGACGAAAAGGTTCATTACTTTTTGCCAACTCTTTATTCACGAACGGATATGATTACAAGCAGCCATAAGAACAATGACTTAGCACTTACAATTAACAATGACGGCACTAACGACGCAAACGGTACGAACACATTCGCAATAACCGTAAACAACGAAAGCCAAAACAACCGAGAACAATAGCCATGTATAATCCTAACACAGTCTCAATACTATTAAGGCATCATTTGTATTAAATCAATGAATGACAGAGACGTAACAGTAAGAACAGAACCGGAATAACAGACATAAACACAGCAGTACGAGCCACAAATAAATAGAGAATACGCAGTAAGCCTCAACAGTGAGTTCCATAAACAGAGACTATCAATCATACCTTCTTAGACGGGCAATGTAAAAAATTAACGCTAAATCAACAATACTTCTTTTTTATCATTTTCAGTGTTGTATGATTTTTTTAATCTTTTTTCTCACTTTTGTGGTAAGGTCAAAACTTTTTTTGCATGTATCAAGTCATGCGGCTAATAAGCAAATGCGAAAACGATGCAAAAGCGACAATGCGAGCAATGAACAATTATCCGTTCAAAAACAGCGATCGAGCCAAACGAGTTACCAACGACATATACTCAAGCCACAATATGCTGATATCCTAGGCTATAAGCTGCATAGTCGTTGTCTTTTTTTGTCTTTCTAGTCTCCAGAAGTCTATCCACCTTAAGTCCTCCTGTTAATCAAGCTCAATAAAATCAATGCCATTTTATCGTTTTATGAATTGAAATCAATGATATTGTTCATTAAATAAATAAATGATATGGAATTAATAAGAAATTTGATTTTAATATTCATACATCGATTAGGTTCATAATATTTATGAAAAAACCAAACCAATCGATCATTCTCCCATTAAGCTCAAATCCTTGCTTATGTTTTGCACTGGTATTGAAACAGGAAAAATCTGCAGCCTCCGATCACCTTACATTAATGTTTTTCACATCGACAAAATAACTCGAAGTAACGAGATGATTTAAAAGACTTAAGCTGAGTCCCATCCTATTTGTTCTATCTACTGTTACTCGCGAACAACTGTTTCGTATTGTTTGTCCGCTGTCAACTCAAACCAATATGGTGATGCACTGGCGATAATGGCGAGCAACTGACAATCACTAGTGCCCGCATTGTAGGAGAATCCAAAGCACAAGTTGTTTTCATGGCACATGTTGAGGCACTTGGAAAATGTGACCGTTAATTGATCAAGCCAATAACAATTATTATTAAAGTAGCCGAAACGGAAGTGATTGAACGTTGAAGCTGAAACATGAGATAGAAAATATTAATGGATCGTAAAATTTTAGTCACAGTTAAGATGGACTGGCATCCTAACTGGTCACTTTTGCATGTTAATATTTAGGCCGGCCTTTGCTTGGTGTCTCAACGGCGAGCGGTCGGTTCTAGAGCCGCGCTCTCGCTCGTTCGATAACCCAAACAACTCCCCGCTCCAATACGCCGTTGC